>JAQIWQ010000056.1:0-31809 GCA_034695825.1 Folsomia inoculata | reverse complement strand
TTGCACGAGGTGATAACTCAGCTTCCGACGGGCTTGCAAGGTGAATGTAAGTGTGCTGTAGTTGCCCTCTATAAAACGGATTAATTGTAATATTTTACAGTGAAATTGACGTAGCCTAGATTTTAAAGACTTCTCGTTTTTAGAAATTGTGTAATGAAGGGTAGAATTTGTACTTAAATTTGTTTAAATGCCTTCAGTTACTATATTGCGTAAGTTGTTAAATGAATGCATGTTAACATCATACGTACGTCGAAAATCATCAAAACTTTCCCAGACATAGAGCTTAGTTGACTTAGTTGGCCCTGCAGAAGAAATTTGTATATCAAAATTTGGGTCTCTCGGATCGTTTAAGTAAATCCCGGTTATGGTCTTGTCTTCGGTATCATCCCTGTTCCAGAAAAGGTCAAACTTGCTCGCATTGTAGGAATCTATCAGAAAATTGCAATAGCATATGTATGCTTGAATTCAATAATGTTTTCCTTGTCTTGTGTCCGTATCAGGATAGTTGTACGTTTCCAGTGGAGATTTTCCCTTAAGAAACCACTGGGAACGGTACTCCTGGAGATACAAAGATATTCTGCTCAAGTATACTTACAACTTCGAATGTAATATTTGCAAGTTTGTGTGTCTGCGGGGTAGTACTGAAACGACATGTCACATCGGAGTTTGAGGGTTTTTCTAATAAAGGTCAAAATGTACGATATAGTTATACATGACAACCTAAGTTATGTACCATTCTACAAGCTCTTACCTCGCGCTGTACATAAAGTCCCCAAAATATGTTCCGCTCTTTAAACCAAAAAAGTTCAACGTGACAAGTTTAGAAATCACAGAGGTTTGTTGGACAGAAGACATCTCGTCTAAAGTTTATAAAGGAACACTGATTCAGTTGTACTACTATTTATATTCAAATTCCGCATTGAAAACAATAACCGATATAAACATCAGGTTTCCAAATATGTCGAAGAAATCCAGAATCTAGGGTACGATGATGGAAATCAGTTGTCTCGTCCTGTGAATTTTCCATGTGGTTGACAATTTTCCAGTCAACCCATTGCAAGCCAAAATCAGTGTCCAACACAATTTCCTATGGAACAGAACGTGTAGATTGTTATAAAATACAATACAATAATAAATTATCTCATGCATACCTCATCCTTTTGATTAATATCAAGAACTCCACGAATAAAGATGGAAACATAAGTGTAAACCTTTCGATTTTTAATGGCGTCTAGCGGAATTTCCCACTTTTCATAATCTTTAGGAATGGGTAGCGATAATTTGATTGTTTTTAATTGTTCGTCATCTACCTCTTTTGAAGTACCCGATAGAATTAAAACGTTGGAGGCTGATTCTGGCGTATTCCCGTCAGTTGGTTGTACATTTTGTATGGTTTCGGATCTTAAAATTTAGTTCATTTATGTAGTAAGTTGAGCAAGTTTGATACTATTTTGCTTGAAAAAATTTCAGAAAATCTTACCGAGCTTCAAACACAAATGAAAATAATAAAACTGCACAAAGTAAATTTTCTGCACTGAAATTCATTTCTGCTAGGTGCTTATTATTGTTAACTTTGGATAATAAATCCCATCGTGAATTGTGCATGGAATTTCTTAATGCTCAAACAAAAAAAATGTTTCCTTATTCTTTAACTGGATACAAAAACTATAAAAAATATCTCGTTTGACCAGTCTGGGATTGGCATGTGTTTACGTAACATACTTGACCATAGTACATGAATTTACTGGGCATAACTTTAAATACATATTTTAATAATAACTTAAACATCAAACTCTGCAGCACATAATGGTTCGATGGAATGATGTAGTAGCACCACAAATGCTGATGCATGAAGGCAAAACAAGTTTTTAAGTTTGCTTTGATTAACCATGCTTCTGACTTTAGATAATTCCAGAATATGTAATTAAGAATACAATATTTGTCTGACCGTTTAGATCCCATTGATAGACTGGTAGTACATATTGTAGTTATTAATTAAGGATGGCTGATGGTTATTTAACATGCGCATTGAATACAACAAAATTTCTGAATTAGTTGTATGAAGCTTGTACATTAGAAAACCATTACACACTTGTGAAATGATATTTGGAAATTTTTGGACCAAGTCAAATTACTAGAACTACTATATTCCAACAACAGCAGCAGTCGGTCTCATATGTCACGTAATAGTATAATTTATGCTATAAAGTTATGCTGCATAATGCAGATTTCAGCATTTCAAGATTTTTTTAAAATGAAAACAGGTTGGTAGAGTTATCTTCATTGTTAAGTGTTGATTGCTGAGGGTTTTTTATTTTGAATAATAATGTAAATGAGTGCTCATAAGGGAATCGATGTACAGACAACGCCTCTGCTAATGTGCTTATTAATAAAAATTTATTATTGCAAGAATTAATCCCTGGATATATCTTAAAGTATCTGCAAACTTAACGAGAGGAATTGTATACTTTATAAGATAAATAAAAAAAACGTTGGTTATTTTAAATGAAATTTCAAAAAAATTTCCTCTGATGCCAAAGTAGATATGGCTTTAAATTTATATGGAATATCTCTCCTGAAGACGATAAGAACTGCTGGATTAGGGGGGGAGGGTAGGGTGGGGACCTGATTAGTGTAGTTTCCAAATCTAAAGCTCTGTTTGTTCATCACTGTGGGCAGCATTGTCTATTAAATAAACCATGTGTTAAATCGTTTGTGAAATAATTTAGAATATTTTGTAAAACCCTTTAAAACTATTTAAAGTTTAGGATTCAGACAAAAATTGTGATTCATTAGATGACAAAATGTTTAAAAAAGATTATGCTGACAATTTGGAATTAATATTTCTCATGCACTGCCATTAGAGTACAATTAAATGAAAAAGAAGTACTTACCATTAGTTGCTGATGAAAAAGGGTGTTTATTAATCAATCCCTACTGAATTTTCAATGTATTTTGTTTATCTGTTGGAATTACCTGGCAACAAATACAATGTATGTAAATGACCAATTTCAAATTAGTTTGTGCGTAGTTAGTTTGAGATTTTTTACAACCTTTATACTTGCCTTTCTTTGTTGCCTTTTCCATGAAATGAACCTCAGGAGATTCATTAACATTTGTTTTGCATTTTATATGTTCTTGGCATTTATTTACATACTGTTTTCTTTAAAATGATTCCGACTTGAGTCTCCTAATGTAATTACAGTTTTCAGTAAGTATATTAAAAGTCTGTAAGTTAATGGTATGAAATATAAAGGTGTAGACTATAATTTGCCCGATATGTAGTGTAGAATATAAAAGTTTCAGTCCATGTTAAAATTGTTTACAATATTTTTCAAACGTGCTAAAGTGACAAATGAATTTTGATTGAATACTTTTTAAAAAAGTCACTGTATTCAAACGCTTTTTAGATTTTTGACGGTTGCTCTCAAGTCATATAAAATGACTATACTATGTGGTAGTATGAAAACAGCTCAAGTTTGTTCTGTAGTAAAATTAGTGATTATTCTCATTATTCAATTACACACTCTTAGGTTTTGAGAACCGTAGGCAGTACATCATGTCAAGGGGACATATCTGTATAGAATTGAACTAGTTAACTTATTAAATTACAGCAAACTCGTCACTTCTTGACTTTCATTAATGTTAGAAAATCGTAAATTGAACAAAGTTAAATATAAGAATCCATTATAATTATAATTGATAATTTATATCTTTCAATAAATTTATTTAAGATGTAGTATTAGGTACATGAAGTTTCTATTTGTTTCATTGCACAGTCATATAAATTTCGGAAATTATTGTTTAAATTTAATAACATATTATGTGACCTATAAACAATTATAATTCCTTGCATAATTATTCTAATTGGTAGCATATTTGACAAGTGATTTTGAAATCCGTATATTATTATTATGAGCAGCAGGACAACGGAAATGTTGCATATGAAGTATTCTTACAGAGGTTTACAATATTTGCATAATATGAAATATGAATCACTGCAATCCACAATTAAAGCAATAAGCAACGTTTAGAGTTAATTTTCAAAAAAACATTTTTTCTTGGATCTGATGTGTCAACAAAAGGAATTTGCAAACAATTGAAAGCAGTTTCTTGAAAACTAGGCTCATTCGAGGGTTACGAACTTTTTAAATTCCTCACACAACAAATTATTCCGGAATGTGCGACATGCTACTGTTCCAGTATCAGTCGTTAACCAATTAAATTCAATTTTATAATGAGTGCGCAATACAGTGCATACTACTTAAATTCAAGGCAATTAATGAGAATGGGAAAGTGATTGCAATGTGGTTAAGCACAGTATAATTGTCCATTTCATTGCAACGAATCAAGTCGAAAGGAAAGCTGTCCAGGTGACGCTTCTCCAAAGTTCTGCGTAACTGTCAACTAATCATAAAATTCGGTTAAAGATACTTATGTGTCTTCTAAAGGCGAATAATTATTCGTTTGATTTCATTCGACTTCACTAATAAACCGTTGTAATAAGATAGGAAAGAAATAGCCTTGTATAATTTAACCTACTATTATTTTCAAACATTTGAATAATGAAAACTTATATCTTCAACATTTTAACACCACCTGTCAACATCGTTTCCAAAATTTGAACACTGTATTTATTCAATACTAAGTTTCATCCGTTTCGGGTACTGCAATCCTCTAAACATATAAAGGACAATAATTAAAGCACAACCGTGATGGGATAATATTATTTAAGCCGCAAACTATAATGAGCGGTTTTTAACCCACTTTGCAACCCGTAAAACGGGTATTAAAGCGGAAAGTTTCTGTACAAATAACCATTCCAAGTTTTCATCATCAGCTCTAAGCTTCACAAACTCTAAATTTCCGACAAAACATAAAGCAGGAGGAATGAATGCATTCTGGAACCTCATGATTGTCGACCTCACTCAATTGGACTTGGTGCAATCGATGGAACCTATGGACGGACACATTCCCCAACCGAATTGACTGTATCGCCACCCCTCTACTTTAAGTTGACTCCCCTTACGGAAGAACCATCGACAAGTGCTAGTGTACAACAACTAGGGGCTGCCTCCCAGAAGGAGGAGATTGAACAATTGAAGCAGAAATTTGGCGAGTAAGTAATAGAGATTAGCAACCACACAGATTGACAGTAATTGCAATTTCGTTATTAGACTGCGATGTCAACATGTACTGGAATTGTCGGAGAAGGCCAAAGAAAATGGATTGTTAGAAAGGTAAGATTATTTTTGTTTCATCTCTCTAATTGCATAAATTTAAAATTCATTTCGAACTTGAAGTTTGAATGGATATTAACTCAAAACTTGAGTGAAACTTGAGTTTATTTATGGTTCTGCTATTCTACAGGAAACTAGGAGAACAAAACCCGAATATGCAGGAGAGGGTCCGGACCTTGACAAATGAATTGCAGGAATCTGATCAAGCACGAATCAAGCTACGCTGGAAATATTGGCACTTGGCCTGCAACAGCAACCATGCAGATGGAATGCAAGAAATTCATAACATTCGTGCCGTAGCCAAACAGAACTTGTGCAACGAAAAGGACTATAATGATCGTCTCCTCTGTAGTGATTAAAGGAGGGAACTCCAATTATCGAAGAACATAATCAAATTACTCAGGAGTAAGAACCACGAATCAAGGGCTCGGGAGCACATGCTTATCAAGGCCTCGTCGGCCAGAGCAGTAATGGCGGAGAAGTCAAATGCCGAGTCCAGAGTTGTACTTTTACAACAATACTCAGAGTTGTTTACTGACTATATTGAGTTGACTAAATAAAACAAGTATCTAGAGAGGGATCTTACGAGGGCTTTTCGCATCGCATCTTTGAGGAACATGGCCAGCTCTGACAACATCCATCTGTGCTTTTTCTTTAGGCTGCTCGTGCTTTCATGTTTGCTTCTGCTTCATGTTTACAAGCAGATGCTTTGTCTATGGTTTCCAGTCCATCAACAAAATCGGTCACATCGCTCGATAGGGGGATGAAAACGCGGATCTCCGCACGGATCTGCCGACAGCCATTGGTCAAACCCCAGGTTCTTCCAAACCTCAACAAAATGCATTTTAAAATTTGACACTAGGCCAGCTTTGACGGTATATATCTTTACTTTTTCTTCGCCTGCTCCGTCTCTTATTTTTCTTCTGCTTTATGTTTGCTGTCCCTCCCTTTATCTGTGGTTTCCACTCCATCAATAAAATCGGTCAGATCGTTCGACCTTACATTTGTCGCACGATCAGGTGAGTAAATTGTCTGGGCAGTTGTTTAAGAATTCGAAACATCAGGTTTTTATTTCCAACTTTCCATCTGATGTCTTGCCAAAGGTCAAACTGTAGTAGTGTTCCTACATCTACCTTGTCCACCTTATCAAGTCCAGACTGTACTGCTTTGTCTCCTCCAAGATAGTGATACAATGTACAATTAAAGCTTGTTTATTTACAGAAATGAAAAAACAATTCATACATTTTGCATTCATCATCGTTCATTGATCTACAATGATTCATCATCACTCATTCCATGGTTTGTCTTGACCTACTGACCTGGATACACATTCTTGGCTGTGGGCATAAATGATACAGAGGGACTCCAAATGGATTCGTTGTCATGGCCTCCACAACCCGTGTCATTTAATATGACCCTTTGCTACCTCTAAATTGGCTATCCCCATGTCGACTACACCGATTCCTACACTGTTATTGGAGAGTACTTTACAAACTACAATCAGGTTTCCGGAAATACCTGCAAAACCCACTGTGATAGCTGTCACTCAACAGTCCACCAGTACACGAAGGATTTTTCTAAGACACGAATATCTTAGCGACTAACATAAGAGAAGGCTCTTTAGATCTGCCTGCTGTGGGCCCATAAACGGAGAACAGGCCGTAATAGTTTCAGCAGGGTATACTATAACACTTTCTCGGCGTTACTGGAGGTGGTCGAACAGTTCGAGAAAGGGAAGTAAGAACAAAGGGTGTAAAATCACGTAATGATTAAGTATGTATAAGCGTACTGGGTGCTGTATAACACTTTATACCATAATCTTAGTTTTCCCTGCCTGACCCTTTCTACCACACCCACAGGGTTACAAATGCAAAATTGCAAAAGTATAATAAAAACTTGGTCATAATTGACAATTACTTCATAACATGTTGCACTTTTAGAAAACAGAAGAGCAAAGACGATATATGCAAGAAACAATTAACAACGCAATGAAGTCTCTCAAAGAATTAGACGCTGCACTCGACAATGTGACCGCTGAAATCAAAGCGCTTCGTATCAGCAACAGCAAACATGCCACTGGTATGCAATAAAATCACAACATCCGGTCCTTGCTTCAAAAAACCAGACAGAAATTGTCACATCAAAAGGAACAACTCGATCATCTGGAAACGGAGATACGGGCTGCACGGACACGGAGCAGACTTCTTCGCAACAAAAACTACAGACTAAAAGCGAATGCGAAAACGAAGGCCTATTCTGTTTCGTCATAAGAGCCCTGCTGGTTTTTTTTTTTTTATATAAATTAGTAGATGACTAATTTATGATAATGATTACGTATTTTGATGCAGGTGTGATGGGCACTCCACGGTCATACCCTAAAAATACAACCACACGCAATAGAAGGGAACTCTTGAATGCGCCGGCGGCCTTGACACTCAAGCGTCTTGGTTCCTCAGATATGGTCCTGCGTTCGGACAGGACGAAGGATCCATACTTCTAAATCATAATATCTAAATAACCCTAAACCAAACTATAAATACTATATTTTTCTACTTGATAAAATTAAGAGCATGCAATATAAACTAATGAAATCAAATTAAATATGTATAAGTGTCATGATTAAAAATCATAAATGATTTAGTTATCTTAAGATGCATTAAGTTAGGCCTAATGTGAAACACTGTTAGATACGACTAACGTGTCGTATATAACTGAGCCGTGATGCTATGCCAATGATGTGGACGATGCGAATAGCAACACAAGACTAACGCTTTATTGGCACGGGGTGAAGGTGTAGACATACACCTAACACTCCATACCCACAGAATTTTTAATTTTGTTTACAAAATTAAATGAGAAAATGTACGTATGTGATAATATACATGATATAATGTTTCAATCATTGTAAATATTAATTAATAGTAATGAAGCTTTTCTAAATCGATATTTGGTGAACAATGAAATTGTGACCGTATTTATATCGCCTTATTACATTGATATTGCTCGATATAATAGAAAGAGAAGATTTGTGTGGTCGCATTAAAAGGTTAGCAAGACATATCAGCCCAAGGCAATGATTTAAGCATACATGTTACACTGCTGCAACGTTCTGCATCATATGCCTATTGCATTCTGCTTGACTGCAGCTTTATAATAGTGACCAATGTATAACTATGTGAGCTAACGTGACGCGTGCACCACTGCATAAATATATGTGGTTCACTTGTATATTTTACATTTTTACATTGAAGGCTACGTAATGCATATTGCACTACTCATTAAACAGAGTGCTGAATAACCTTTACTCCGGTCACGCGATGGTATTGCTTCCCTAGCTTGTTGTTGATCCTTACGTGATGTTGCTATACGAAAGACTATACGAAAGACATACAGCTTGCCTACTGAGTTGGTCCGAACTTTTCACTGTAACTATACACGATGCTATGTTTGCATTACTGCCCACTATTTCTTTCAACGAATACTCTCGTATTGTTAACGTAGCTCAGTATTCGCAACACACTGTTATACACAGCATACAATCCTGAGGATTGCACTTTGGCGACTTTCAATCGCAAACTGTATTAACTATGGCCTTTAAGGTTATTAAGACGACGTTGTTGAATAGGATTATAACTACTTTAAGTTGAGCTGAAGATAGTAATTGTGTAAGAAATTTGCTTATATCATTGAAAAAGGTACTTGATAATGATGAAAAGTGCAGTGAACGTGTTAAAAATAAGATCGTCCGCTGCGGTGATAATAATAAGATAGGTATAGCAAGATGCGTCCCTTGTGGGATCGATTTCCAAGGCAGGAAAAAATTACATCGACATCACTTTGCTACATATCATCGCAAGATTGTGATTGACATCTGTGCTAAACAGTTCTGCAAGCGATGTGGCAAATATTATGCCAACATCCGCTCGTTCAATCTTCATTCATGCACTCCTTCATTCAGTACTTCTACTGCAGAAAATAGTGAACATGTTGTATTGATAATAAATCCAAAGTGCGGACTTTTGTCTGCTAATGCAGAAAATCAAATCATCGACTTTGTACAGTGTGAATTGGAATGATTAACTAATGTATTTTTACTTCAGGAGATAAAATTGTGCAAAGGTTTTACTTTCTTGAGTATCCAACTTATCTTAACGACTGCGCCCCTCTGGAGGACTACCATTCACTCACCGCTGAGTAATTGTGCTGACATTCGACTTGTCACCTGATTGTTGACTTCATAACGCCATAATGGTATGCTTAATCGCTTAATAACAAGTTATGTTAAAAATGGCTCTTGCCTAACACACTCTTTATGCATTCACAGAAGCACATAAAAGGACGAGCGATGTCGTTCTCTCCATCCTTCGGTGCCATCATTTCCCCTGACCACCATGCAACGTTTTTTGCTCCTTGCTACTTCGGCCCTCATTGCCCATGGGTATGGATATGTCAGTCCCCCATATACACCGCTGGGGAGTCCCTCAGATTTCGTGACTCTAGACTTCGGGACCATGGTGTCCTGTTGGAACTGCGTTGATCGTGGTTAGAAATTTTAACTACCGCGTTGATATTCATAAATTATTGATGTATAACACATAAATTACGTTATTAGATCAGACCTTCATCGTGTGGAACGCCACGGATGACTTGTTCCCACGGGGTAGCTGCGCTCCAGCAGCCGGAATCATAAAGGTGATAGCTATTCATCATTTTGTTGGCTAAAGTATTTATATTGAATATGACGAGCTTGTAAATTTCTACATGCAGTGCTGACTACAAATCTTATTTGATTGTATAGTTTATGTGCAGAATGGCTCAACAACTTATCTACGATAAAGGCCAGTGCATCAGCTTCATCCCAAAGAAAAGGGGACTCATTTTAACAATGATAACTGGTAATAAGACATACACCTAACAACACCATAACGTACAATAAAGGATTGTTTAGTTACAAATATCAAAACAAAGACTTTATGCATATTTACATTGTGCATCCATCATCACTTATTCATCCGCATTCATTCATTCAGCATCACAAATTCCCCGGTTGGCCTTGACCTACTGAACCGGGACACCACTCTCTTGGCTGAACTCCCTCAAGGCATGAAAGTGAGCCCTGCTCAAGGCCAGCAGGAGAGGCGTCAGTGTGGGGGGAGGGAAGGGTTTATAATTATATACTACATGAGAGGAAGCAAAAACGGGATGAAACAGTGGATGAATACATCTACAGTTGTTTAGCTCTGGCAGCAGAAGCTGACAAGTCCATGAAAATGACAAAGTCAATCATACGTTGATAACTACCACACTATTTCCAACCTCGTCGTCGTCTCGTCGGGGGCCTTCTTCACAGCACATTACGTATGTGAGATGGAGAACTGTCCGGTACACTACGTGGCGACGAATTACAGGAAAGAGGATGTTTCTTGCCATAATGATGGTGAGTGTATGGTGGATGGAAGAACCATTGCTAATAATTGATGTGAGTGTGGTTATTAGCTTTACAACCGATCTGCCGTGGGATGTGTTACAGCAGCAGATTAATGATCCCTGCTTCTAGCCGGAAGCATACGTCAGACGGCAGACAGCAGCGTCGATGGAACGACGGCCGTGGGGATTCTTGGCGGCGTTGCTGGGGATACTCGGGGGCAATACGTTAGACGAAGAGGGCTTCAGTGCAGCCATTATGGAATTGGAAGGGAGCCTATAAGTTGCTTAGGAACTTATGGATCGGAAACTATATTAGTTGAAATCGGGTCTAATAGGAGTTTGAAATGAAAATTTTATGTGAATAAAAGAAACTGAATATGGAAAAGTGAAGCAGAGAAGAATAATTGAAGGAAGGCATGGTGGGAGAAGCCGTAAGGGTGATCGTCGTCATATTCTGGTAGCCTCGATATTTTATTCATATGTATGGTTCGTGTTACTGCTGTCCTATGAATCCATGAATTGTCTACTCTCCCGGAGCACTACGTTCTCGTCTTTAAGGTTGTCGAATAGTTAGAGAAAGTGAAGGAAGAACAAAAGGTGTAAAATCACCAAATGATTAAGTGTAATCATACTGGGTGCTGGGTAACATTTTAATCTTAGTTTGCCCCACCTGAGTTCTACTACCACACCCACATGGTTAGTGGAAGTGTTAGGGAAGATTTCTTGAAATTTTTTAACAATTGTGCCGGCCCTGCTCTGAGTAGGGGAACGGCATAGTAGGAAGAGCAAAGCAGGATCGGGGTAAACAACAGGTTGGGTGGACGGATGGAAACTCGACTATTTCCCTCAACTACGGAACTTCTCATAACAGTAAGCAATTTCTACGGTGTTAAGGAATTTCTACGGTTTAACTTAATGCTCGACATCTTAAAGTGGTTACTGGTCATTCAAGCCTCTGCTATTTATTATAAGATCGCGCTCAATATTCTCAAAATTTGAGAATAAATCTGCTGTTACTTGAATTCTGTCGTTACAAAATAAATATTTAGCATCAAAATGGTTCTATACATGGCCCTGCGGACGCTTGTAGTCGTTTAATCCGAATTCCTGCTGTTCACAACAAACCTTGAATAGGACCAGATTTTCTAAAAATATACAGGAGAAACTGGAAGAGATTACAAAACGAGAAGGAATGAACAGGAGCAGGTGGTAGAAATTAAAAATGTATAAGCTTCTCCCGTATGTAGTTGTTAAACATTACTTTCAGAAAACTTGCCCACGAAAACCTCGCGAACAAGTTTCTGCAACAATTCGTGCAAGCTTTGAATTTAGTTTAGTATTTGACGATATCTACAATACGCAATTATGCAATTCATTTATGAAGGATTGCAGTTCTGTACTTGAGTTAATTGATATTCATATTGTACGGATCCAGTTGATTGTTAAAGCTTATTAGCACTGAAGCCATTGATACGTCAAATGAATATTCAAATTAAAAATTTAATGAATTTGTGAGTTTTACGTAAAATGTGATACTTTGTTTTAGTGCTTAATCTCATTCATTGTTACCTGAAGCAAAGTAGCAACTACGATATTTATTCAGAGATTTTTTTCTCTCATGCTCTGCCTCTTTGGCTTACTTTAGTAATTGTGGTCAATATTGTGTGACATGTTTGCTAAACTAGAACAAAGCTAGCAAATATGCCCTACAATTTAATTGGACGTGTTGTCCCTGTGCAATATCGCTGAATGAAATAGTTGTGAAATTCAGTATCAATCGGTTATATCGAATGAACTGGCAACCGAAAAAGTACATAACAGATGAGCATTTTCTGTTGTTCTACCGTGGATACTACATACAGTAATATTCAGATTTCAAAAATCACTTTGTCTAACCCACCTTTCCTTAAAATTCAATTCAGCACTACATAAAGTTGTTCACAATGCGATCAATAAGGTTGTACATACTTAATACGAATGGCTGTGGTTCTACATAGATAATATAAATGCAGGTTCACAGTTGAACAGGGAAGAAATTTGAAAGATTCTGGATCTGGATTTAAGAATTTGGATTGGAGTTCAAAATACCTTTTCGGTGAATGAATTGTAGACATCTATCATTTGTAATAATTCATACTCGGTCTCTGGTTGGCGATCAAGTTTGCCATGTCTGAAATGCATTACAATGGCCAATTTTTTAGCACACAATGTAATTGAGTTTGTTGAACATTTCAACAGATAAAAATTGTTTAGTTCTAGTATACCTATATAAAGTAGGGTTCAAGATAGACAAAGCCTTCCTTCTTCAAGGAAGATTATCTTAACATATCTGGTCTGCAATTTAATGCAATGCAATTATGTTAATGTCGATAAGGTTTAAAATATCAAGCCAAAACTTACCAGTTTCAGAGACATTTCAGTGGGGGTAGACGTCTCCCATCCCTTTATATCTTGGCGATGACTGATTAGGATCGAAAACATTTCGAAGCAAATCAATCACCTTCAAAATTGTCAATAATAATACTATTAGTCGACAACTCCACTTTTAGAGAATATTTGTGGGGGGTTATGCAAAATGGAAAGGGAGTAATGAAATGAATTTAAGAATTTACCTTTTGGTTTTCTTGTAAAAGTACTGGAAAATGTGTAGTGTAGTTAATGATAATCGCATCGATGAACAGAAGACAAGATATGGGTTTGATCAGTCTTGGAATTCTGTAACTTTCGTGAAGAATGAATGTTATCTATCTTGAGTAATTTTTCCAGAGCTTATTCCAACATCATAGCAGTAGCAAGTAGCAGATAAATGGTCATCCATCACGTGAACAGTACATGGTTGCACCACTGCATAGTCCATGGGATGGATATCGTGACGGGATGGACTGATTATTATTAACTCTTACCATGATTGAGGGAGAGAGTCAATATTGAGGGGACTATCATCGATATTACATGCATTCATTTAATTAGTTCCCCGTCCACACTCGTTAATTGCTAAGCTGACTAATTAATCCGCCATCTCAAATAAGCTGTCCTAATTGGTCTACGCTAATTTTGACTAAGGACAAAGCTAAGGAAGGATGGATGCTTTGATTGAATGGATTTGCGTATATTAAAGCCATGAAAATTAAAGTGAAGAAATCGACAGGGAAAGCGGAAGGGAAGAAAAGTGACAAAAACTGTCTTTCTGCAAATGTAAAGCAGAATAAATAAACAATCGTTGAATGATTGTAATTTTTAGTTTCAAAAAATTGTAGAGGTTCCTGGTAGTGTTTTTTGGTAAGCGTTGATGTAATTTTACACGATTTGAGCTGAAAAGGAATTTATTTTTGCAGGTTTCAACCTCATTGAGGAGGGGTGAATGATGAGAAAGTGTGTTTTTTGTCCCGAGATGGGTGTGGCTACAACGGCGACGACGACATCGAATGAAGTGCTTCCATTTCTTTGTGCACAGTTGGGCCTTTCGCCTTCCATCAAGCCCACGGGGTCGTCGGTTGGAAGTGGTGGTGGTGGTCCTTGTGCATTGTGCAGTAGTTGTCACAGTTTGTGGGAGGAGGTGAGCGCATGTCCTCTATACCAATATGCAGGGCCTCCTCAATCTCATGGCCAGAAGAGTCCAACAGTTTAGGAAAAATATCGACAAGGGAAACAATAGTAAGAAACACTGTTAATTTTGTGCCATAATTTTAAACGACATTTGTTGTAATATGATTTTTTGCGAATGTTCAAAAGATGGGAGTAGAAGGGGTGGTAGGAAAAGGAACCCATCACCACCCCAACCCGGTTATAAATCTATGCTAAGTTGGTGGTATTTAATCTGTTTCTGACCGTAATGGTGCAAAGAAGAAAAGGGGCGAAGGAACCAAACTTGGGGTGGATGTTGAGATTGACACTGACTCTCCAAAGACAGAGGCAAGAGATGACGATAATGTAGTGGAGCTTGGTTGGATGGAGGTTGGGGATGTTCAGAATGGTGGGGGTGATGAATTTGGCGAATATGAAATACTTTCACAAGACAGACAGTGATGGAGATGCTGGTCTAGTTGAATTTCAGGATTATGCTCGGGGGGGCCCAGTTACAGCCCTAAACATTCACATTCTGCAAAATCCACACCCCCAAATGCGTAAGATTTCCTGTAATTTAGCACTGATTAGTGTAACAACTCGTAAATTGAAATGTGTTTTATTAGAGAAAGGAAGAGAACAACAAGAGTTTTGACGGAACCAGAACCAGACAAGGGTCGACTGCATACTACGACTACAGGTCCCCCCGATGGGTTGACGATGGAGGGATCCATCCAATTGATATCAATGCATGTCCAACATAATCATCATCCAGATTTCGACAATGTAATAAAACTAAAGGGGAATATGAAGGTAATAAACAAGGGAAAATAAAAAGGGTGAAACAGCGAGAAACGAAAATGTACAAATTTCCAATACTGACCAAGAGGATAGGTAGGGTTGAATAATATGTACAGTACATTTAAGTTTGGATATAAATAAATCAACTAATTACTGAAATGACCTTAGGAGGAGACACCTTTTTGACAAAGTACTTGTTTCATCGTAACAACCATTTATTGCATCTATGCTTATCAAGCTTCACACCATTTCACGTTTGCGTATAACCCTAACTAAAGCACTGGTTTGGGTATTAGTTATAGGAATTCATAAATCAACGACAGATCAATCTTATGGTACATCAATAGTTCAGATAATGGACGCTATAAATTAGCGAGTGTAAAAAAACAAAAGTGTGATGTTACTAGTAATTTAGGTATTCAGAATTGTTGATTCAATACAACAAACAAAGGCTAAACTTTTACCATTTACAAATACATTTACTCTATTACATAGCATTGATATTTTAGAGGCGAAATTGATTGTCACAAGTTCACAAAAAGAAATGGTTGAGGAATATCATACTGATGATTGTCTACTATACAATAGGCTTTATAACAATTGTGTTTGGTAATGGTCCTCCTGTATAACTGGTGCTTATCCATTGCGATGCATAGCAGGTTTTATGACGTGTTTTGACAAATTGTTCCAAATAAGACATGTCCACCTTTAGCAGCAGCTTCTTCCTCCACTTCCTTCAGAGTTGTTCCAAACTGTGCACAAATTTACCATAGTTGTCAGCACCCAATGGCCAGCGAATTATTTTATATGGATTTAAAAGGATTTTTTTAACAAACCCGGAATGACGAAAGTTGAACAGAATTGAGCCTCTTGACGTAATCACAGTCTAAAATGTATTGAAAGTCTGGATCCGAGGGGGTCAAATAAAGGCTGACATTAAAATCCTGTTGGACATAATCATCATGAGCAAATTGAGATAAGATGAGGGTCTCAAGAGCTGTAAAACAGAAAGGATAAGTATACCACAGGTAGTTTTAAATGTGTTGAAATAAACCTGGCAAGTTTGACGTTAGCTGAAGAGCATTAACCAATTGTGAAGAGGTGTGAAATGCATGATTCACTTCAAGACGCTTTAGGCTCAAACTCAAAGGAGTAATGGCATCCATTAGTTCCTCAAAGCTGTATTCTGGCTCCTGTACGCGATTAATGTTTCCTCTCCCAAATTCAAACAAATTAAGTCTGACAATATGTGGAAAAAGTTGAACGGCGTATCGCAAAAGACGAAGGTCATAGTCTTGAGTTTCAAAAGTTAAGGATCTCAGACTTGGACACCTTGGAGCGATGGGATCGGGAATTACAGACCATGACCGTCCATCTATGCCTGACCACGCGTAAACCTTTAATACCTCCAGGTTTGGAAAGTGCCGTAGGAAGTAAAGAACTTTCCCACTGGTTATGTAATGATAACCGATATAATGTATAGTTAAAGACTTGAGTGCTGGAAAGGATTCAGGAAAAACTTGGTAACTTTGTGGGTCTGCCATGGCTTCAGTCATAGAAAACGAATCCAAGTAATGGAGTATTAATTTGTTTAGTCTGCAATAAAGAAAGAATGAAATTAATGCAAGCCTTTTTGGGATAATTTAATAAATTGAGAAAATTGAATGTCATACTTTGGAAAGCATTTCTGGACCGTGTGGGTAAGGTTGCCAATATTTGCAGCAGATTGGAGAGTTACTTCCTGTAGAGATTGGAAATTGTTGACGGCCACATTATCCGATATTGAGTTCAACATTCTTCCCTCCAAATATTCCTCCCTCTCTGGGACATTGTAATCAATCTCGAGATTTTCTAAAGCACGCCCCGCAGCTATGACCAATCTGGTGAAAAATCCCTGCAATGCTAGCATTCCGAAGTAGTTAAAGTATCGGTCCGGTGGATACTTTATTCGCAGGCACTTGAAGTTTAGTAATGGTGATGAGAATTCCAAATTGGACAGTTGTTTGACAAACTCCCAGGACCAGTCACCTTTCCTGGGATATTCTGTTACTACCACCATCTCCTCCAGATTTGGACACCATACTGAGAGCAGATTATGTATCGTGTTAAGGATATGGGAATTAATCGAGGTGATCGACTCATTATCATTTCAAATGAATTTTCCTCAAATAGTGACCCCATTGTTGGAAAAACAAGGATTTTTCCAAGGCGTATTTCCAATCGAATAACGAAAGACGTTGAAATATCCATCCGAGTAATTTTTGATTGGCGTTTTCCCCACCGGCAGATGTTGTTCTCTCCAAATTTGTCAAAATCTTGCCCAAATCCAGCTCCCAGTCAAAATTTTTTGATTTAACAACTATCCAATGTCGGTCTAGTTTGATTAATGCCCTCCTTGCTTCAGTATTACAGGTTCTGGACACGAGACGAAATTGCTTCAAATCATTGAACCCCAAATGACTGCAAATTTCTTCCAGAATCTGCAAATTTAATGAGAATGAGAGGTTGTACTTGATAAAATGTCTAAAATTAAAGTGATTTTCAATAAATAAATTACATAATCTGTTCTAAAGACGGTAAGCACTGCTGGATGAGGGGGGATATGATCGATATCATCGCCGGTCTGAGTAGTTTCTTTAAATGAAGAATCCATTTCCAATCCATCAGATAAATCTCCATCCATTGTCGTAGGCAGTGACGATTAGTCTGTCTATTAAATAAATAAATCATTTAGTGAGAACTACTTAATTTCCCAAAATTTCAACCCTTTTAAATATCCCAGGATCACGAATTATGATTACAAGGCTTTTTTTAAGCAAAAAATGTCTAACTAATTTTGACAACATTTTGGATAAATATTTATAAAATATTTGAAATTTCATGTAAAAATTGTAATATAAATTCAACAAGACAGAGAAAATTAAAAAATAAACTCTAAACTCCAGAGTCTTGGATTCCAAACAAGAAATACTTACCAAGTTATATATGAGGAGGGATGCAAAAGTGATCTCAAAGCTCAACCCTTCTTTCTCGATCGTTAGTTAATGGAAGAATAATGTTTTATTAATTATTAGTTTAATATTTAATTAAATTGACTAAAAAAGTGAAGAGGAGGAAATTGACGGTGGGTTAGAATATTTTTTACCCCTACTTTTCCCTCCCGCTCCTCTGCTGCAGCTCTCATTTTAGTCTTTGTTGCTTTGCTCATGAAATCATGAATCTCATGAATTTCATGATGGCCTTTGGCATAATTAGGTTAGTACTTGTCGAGTAGGTGTATTATACATGGTTTTGAAGATATTCTGGCCAAGAGTGTAAAATACCCATTGTTATGAATGGTTCAGGATAGTACACCACCACAAGGGGACATGTATATTTGTCCAGAATTCAACAAGGAAGAAGAGAAAGCTTTAAATGAAAATATTCAAACTTCCAATAATGAACAAGAAGAGGATAAACAACACGTATATTTATTAGGTCGGAATATTTTAGGGTAAATAAATCGTATTCAACTACGGAAATGTCCTGGATATAGACAATTTTGTGTCAAAATACATATATCATCTTATTAAACATGAGAGTAATTATTCTTATAGAGATTTTACAGTATTTCTTCAGGTTTACTACTTGCAACGCTATAAATACTAAACGACTGGTTTGGTTAGGATCTTGTACACTCATAATAAAGCTCTCACGTTTAACCCATTGTTCTTGAGTTGAATATCAATCAACACTATAAATTATACACATAAAACCTCCTCCTCGGGCAAAATTAGGTTCAACTGCAAGGTTTGTATGATCATGAACAGTATAAACTACCGAGTGTAAAAAATTGATTAATGTAATAATTTAGTTATTCAGACTTGATGATTCAATCCAAAAAACCATGCAAGGCTAATAAATCTTTACCATTTACAAATACATTTACACTGACTTGGAATTTTTAGAGGTCAATTTGCTTGTCACACACTCACAAAAGGAAATGATTGATTATCTATATATAAGTCTTAAGTCTTTTCAAATCTACTCGAGATAAATAGATTTTCATCCACTGTTGTAACATGTTTTGAGACGACTTTGACTACAAAAAGTCCACGGCTCGAGATAGAGTCAGAGCTGTTCCAAACTGCGTGAAAATGAAACTTTACAAGTGTAATTTTGGGTACCAGTTGTTTAGGAAATGGTAAATATGAGCTCAAATTGTTTGATTGATTGATATATATTTTGTGTTGCTGTGGGATTTTTTGGTTGCCATCAGTTTTTCTGTTACCAAAGGATTTTTTGATTGCATGATTGCATGCATATTTTGCATGGCTCTCTCTCATGAGGTTTTGGTTTGCTACGGTTTTTAATTTGCAATGCAACATAGCAAGTGAAAAAAGTTTTAATGGTCAATATTGCTGATTCTACATACTGCATTAACGTGTTTTGGATACTCTTACAAAAATGCACCCATAAAAATCATGCCTATAGGCTTAGAAAATGACATGCCATGTATTTATTCACTTTATAAAGCTCCAATCCAATCCATAGTCAACAGACAATTCAACGTCTCAATACAATGCATTAAAAAAATTACAATTGGTATCTAATTTAAACTATAATTCATGTTTCAATCTCAATTACTTTACGTTCGGATTTAGTTTACAAATGGCACATATTTAAGACACATGTTTACATTTAAGGGATGAATTGAATAACACATTTGCCATTACGCACAGTAACTTTAATTTTACACAATGGACAAGGCTAACCTCCCCTACAAGTCTACATAATCCTTTCACGAAAGTTAAATAATAAACTTTTAAACATCAAAAACGGAGTACTTAAAGCCCATAAAATCCAAAACTTTTCATGCAATTCCGTAACAAGGAATACTAGGAGTTTCGAAATTTCTGAAATTCGCAGTTCCATCATTCACGCCCAGATATTCTCTACAACGTGGACAATGATGCACCGCATCCTGGGAAATGTTGCCACAAGCAACGCTCTTGTAAGACAAGGCCAAACAGCATAAAAAAATTACAAATGCCACAAGGGCTATGGCAAAACCCACTAGAAAATTTTCGATTTTAATTCCAGAAGTAACACCGCAAGCAATTGTAAGAAACACGCCTACAATGATGATGCAGATGTATCGTACCGACACGTCGGATTTAGCCGCTTCATTTTCTTCAAAGGTAATCTCAGTGATAATATCGGATTGGCAGTATGGACATGATGTTGAAATTTCATTCCTCCCATCTTGAGCGATTCGTGAAGATATTGCTATCAAAGCGGCTACCTGGTCCAGTGAAACTGCGGGGGGTTGTTCCATTAGGAATAGTTCCCTGTCGTTGCAAGAAAATCTTTATAAAGTTTGCATACCTTTGTGTGTCTGGGTAAAATTAAACTTACACAAAACCGTTTCAACTTGGAATTGGAATTTCAAGTAATGTTTTCGAAAGCTGGATACGAAACTAGACTCAGCTTGCACATGTACAATATCCACATTACTAGTAGTACAATAATACGCGAGTATTTATAGTCCAAACCCCAACTGGAGGTAATAGTATAGTGTTGCCAACCAAAATGCAAATGGAATGACAATGAGCAGTTTTTTGCTCAAAGTTAATGGCGAAGCATGCAATTCGTGAAAATCAATATTTTGATTAAAATTTATTTACCACACCGGCAATTGCACCATCGCTTGCTCATTATCCTTTCCAAGTTTGAACTCTACTTGCTTCCCCTATCAAAAGTTCAGATACAGGTGGATCTTCACGGTGGTAACCTTAGCCAATTTTGGTACTTATTTACTCAAGTCGCAAGTGTACATGTTTAATATGTCAAAGGTCCATTCGGCTTGGGTTTGTGCTACCCGGACCAAGAAAGCAAACTCTTTGGACCTCGCTTAGAATTGTTAAAAGTTTTTCATCGCATTCTTCTCCATCGTCATCATTCCGAATGTAGATTCGGGGTGACTACGAGGGGCATGGAAATCTGTAATGAACATGAAAGCTAATATCTGTAAGCGTCATGTTCATGTATGTTCATGATCAAATGCGTCATATTCATATAAGTTCATGTTCATATGCGTCATGTCGTCATGTGATTACGTGTGGAATAAAAGATTGAATCATTGTCTTTGGGACGTAATTACTCTCATTGTATCATTATAATAACATTGTAGGCTTGTATTTACAGTAACACCCTCCCAATTATCAAGTTTACACTTTGGAAAAATTTCTCTAATATACGAAATGACATTATATAACTCCTGAATGAAAGGTCAACTGTGACCATTCTGAGCAAATACCTTCCATCTCCCTCTGAAGACTTCTACATAAATACACTTTCATACCTCCTCTGTCAAAACTCATGACAGAGACGGATCAAGACAGTAACCCTGATTGACAGTTATCAGAAGAGTCGTACCCTGATTTAAAATCCATTCGGTTCAAATTTTTCGCTTCAGGCTTCAATCCTGTTGTTTAAACCACAGGATGAATTTGCAAAAGGGGACTCATCCAATTGAAAGGATTATCTTGAAGGATTTGCTCAAGATAAAAAATTAAACAATGCATGCCTTATGTATTTTGTGCATGTGTTTGAATATTTTTCTCTTTCTGATGACATAAGTGAAAGAGCGTAGGTAGGGCCCGGTATATAATGTTATAAATTTTGCATAATGATCAAGTCCTGGGACCTAATCACCCAGACACAAACATTGTAAGAAGCAAGCTCTCTGCTATCTGGAGAGAATATGAAGGACAAGACATTATCCCTTCCCTGTAGAAGTGGATTAATCATTTTAAAGAATCCTGAGCTACAGCAGATTAGTTGGAAACCTTCAAATACGTTTTTTTAGTATAATTTAGAAATATGCAACAACAATTCGCATGTAAATGCCAAGTATGTCATTATTTTTGACACCAGCTTCATAAAAGAAATCGGGGCGTAAAGGAATACATTATCATGTGTAAGTGATAAAACTAAATCGGATTGCTTATTTAATCCAAGAAAACCTAAGCAGGACACACATAAAGAAAGAGACGTGTAATAATAAAACTGAAATGAAATGACGAAACAATAGCATTTACTGCATACTTGGAGTAACATGTATCCACTGTAGTTTTGTACAATCATCATCACAGTGAGATTTGCCTTTCTTTACACCTTGTATTTCATGTTGGATTTGTACTCGAATGCAAATCAAGCAACATTATTGATGAATGCACTAAAATCAGTGTCTCACACACATTGAGATGTCAAATTTCTTTTCTTACATACTGCATTAACGTGTGTCATATTCATACAAGAATGTAGCTATAAAAATTATGCTTAAAAATGAATATCATTCATTTATTCACTTTATAAAGCTTCACTTCAATCCAATCTAAAGATAATTCAAAATATCAACTCAACCCATTTGAAACTTTGTTACAATTAATATTTAGACATTAAAACTGTAAATCCAATTCAAAGCAGTCTTATAAGCATTAAAACATGCTTAAAAATGAGAACTTTAAGCCATTAAACGCCAATAATCATTGCGACACGGCCTGCATGAAATTTCTAGTAACGACCAGTGTTGGGAAAAAAGCAATAAAGCAACTTATTCCACCTGTATCAGTTTTCCCTCATTTAAGTGCCCAATTTAACCAGACGCGTAAAGAAACTAAAACAATTGCCGTAACATGTGTGCACTGTATGCATTTGTGCACAGACTGACCGTGATATTTGCTGTTGTTTATATTCTTGGGTTTTCAAAAGCTTCTTCATTGTTACAATTGCGTTCTAATTTCATACTATAAAAATGTAGACATAATAATTATGTTTATAAAATGATACATTATAAATTTACGCACTGTACAAAGCTCCACTCCAATACTTACACTGACATTTCAATATATCAATACAACCCTTTTAAAAAACTTTTACAATTAATATTTAACCCAAACTGTAAATGCGAATGCAGTCTCATAATTACGTAATATTAACATTTATTACATAGAAAATTTCAAAATGGCACATATTACTCATTTGTACCTAAAACATTTCTGCCATTACGCAATAACGTTCATCTTTACACAATGGACATAGCCAACCCAAGTCTCAATCTTTCAGGAAAGTCAAATAACATAGTTGGAAGCATCGAAAATATTACAAACTGAGTACTTGAAGCCCCTAAAATCCAAAACTTTTCATTGAATTTAGTAACGAACAACACCCCTGCTGTCGAAATTTCTGAAATTCGCAAGTCCATCATTCACGCCCAGCTTTTCTCTACAACGTGGACAACGATGTACCGCATCCTGGGAAATGTTGCCACCAGCAACGCACGTGTAAGACAAGGCCATGCCGCCTGCAAAAATTGCAACCATCACAAGGGCTGAGAGGAAACCCACTAGAATACTTTGGGATTTAATTCCAGCAATAACACCGCAAACAATTGTAAGAAACATGAACATGATGGTTGAGCACATGTATCGTCCCGAAACGTGTGAATTAGCTGCCTCATTTTCTTCGAATGTAACCTCCGTTGTGATAAGGGATTGGCAGTATGGACATGGTGTCGAAATTGGATTCCTCCCATCTTGGGCGATTCGTGAAGATATTGCAACCAAAGCAGCTACCTGTTCCCGTGAAAATGAAGGGGGTTGTTCCTCCGGGTCCATTTGGAATAGTTTCCTACTGGCATTAGAAAATATTTTGAAATTTGTAAATGTGAATTTTCCAAAGTTAAACTTACGCAAATATATAGAGTTTGTAATTTCAAAAAAAATTGCGACAATTGGAAGCGAAACTAAAGTCAGCTGGAGCTGAAAGCCTTGCACATTTTCTGCTAATAGGTACAGTAAATTGTTGTTGTAAACACTACTGAAAACAATACGCTGGGATGGCCATGAGCAGTTTTTGCTTAAAGGGAACGGCAAACCTACAAGTAATGTGAAGCGTATATAGTGAATGTTACTTTACTGAAATATGATGCTTGTACTTGTAAAGTGTTATAAACACCATGCACCGGTTTCCATGGATTATTCTAAAAGAAACCGAAATTGTTTTGCCTTGCACTTACTGTAGTCTAGTCAATAAAATGTTTACAATTTGCATCACTTTATGGACAATTTCCGGCTCAAATTTCAACTTGACCCTTTCAATTATCAACTTGTAATGTTTATCCCATGGAATCATTATTCGAGATGACATTATTCCCGAGGAGTTAACTACATTACTTATTAAATCAACCCTATTTTGGTAAAACAATCGTAATCTACTTAAACAGCAGAAACAATGACAATAAATTAATACGTATAAAGCTTTTACTTGCTCTGAATAAAACTTGTCTCTGACTAATTGAACGAGGACGTGTTGGTTGTGGAAAATAAATCCTAATAAATAATAATAATAATAATAATAAATAAATAATATAGTAGATAGCAATGTCGAATGTACAAATTATTTAGAATTTTGATCATAGCCTGATGAAGGAGTTGTCACTCCGAAAGCTTGCATTAAAAGTTAATAAATTAAAAACATCCTCAAATACCGAGAAAATTGTGCCACAGGGTAAATTGGCATTTAATTTCCATTTCGTCCTTTATCAAAGAGTAAAAAGATGTCAACTATTTGGCAATTGCCAATTCATCCAGAAACAGTTGGAAAATAAAATAATTTATGGCTTAGGTTTTGATGTTTGAATATTTTAAATGTGTCTCTTTTTATTGAAACATTATCATAAATTAATAACGTAGGTAGCATAGATTCCTCCGTGTGTCATACATTTTGCACAACGATAAAGAAATTCTTTATCGAAAGAAGGAATGCTTTATGTAGAATTCTACATGCAATGCATATGCAATATGCAATACACGCATCGGTGGTGGTTGGTTGGTAACGAAAGTAAACCCCCTGCACAGATTAGCATTAGTTTTTTACTGCACCTTTTGGTTAGAAGGTTACGAGGGTTGGCTGTATTTTTTGCTATTGTTATTAAATGAACACATGTAGCAGTTATTCAGAGTCTACTAGCCCATACTAACCAACCTAGTACAACCCTATATGGTTGGATTAGGCAAGCAACTTCAAAGCTATATATCGATCATGAGTATTGGATTATAACATGCTACGCAGTCCTTTTATCGAACGAAAGTAAACAAATCGAGTGGACATTTTTAAATTATTTTAAAACCAACTTTCCAATTAATTTAATTGATTTAAACATGAAGGGCTTTATTGCAACCTTGGTAGGTATTGTTTTGGCTGTAGTGGGGGTGGTGCAGGGTTCAGATTTCGGATATCAGTACTCGTATTCTTGCTGGAAGTAAGGATTAAAATGGTTTTAGGTTAAAACTGTGAGATTTTTAAAAGGAATTTGATGTTATTTTTGATGTTATAGGGATTGTGGTTACATAAAAACACAAGAGTTGTCATTATGCAACAAATATCAGACTGATTATTGCTGGTAAGGATTTAGGTACTTCGTATAAATGGTGCAAATTTTGTGTAATTTGGGC
Organism: Folsomia inoculata; assembly: GCA_034695825.1. Lineage (NCBI taxonomy): Eukaryota > Metazoa > Arthropoda > Collembola > Entomobryomorpha > Isotomidae > Folsomia > Folsomia inoculata. Next base: position 6,278 of record JAQIWQ010000056.1, on the reverse strand, counting down.
CTTTTTCTATAGGGTTCCACCAAGAAGGACAATAATGATTATTGTTCTCATTTCCATCATTATACTTACGATTGGGATTTTGTTTTATTGCCTACGGTTTTGTAGAAGGAGGCAGGAGAAAAGTAAGGGAAAAGGAGAGATTTTATTAAAGGGTGCTTTATAATGTTTCTGGGGATTTATTGCAGGTCGTCCAACGTCTCCACCTCCGGGTTCAATGTGTATTTGGCAAGCATAAATGAACACGGCTAAAGCTACACAGCCCTGCCTTATTAGCTTATATAACCATGACAACAAGCGAAATGGAATTACAGAGTGCAAATATTGTTCAATCATAAACATGTAGCGCAAAGATTTATTTTAGATACAAAAATGGATGTTTGTCGTAATAAAAGTATGCCATATTATGAAATATACCAAAATTAAAAAAGATATTGTTAATTTTTTATTTGTAGGATATGATTATATACTATGTCATACTTTTATAGAGATGACAAAAGCGTAAAAAGAGTTCTGCGAAATCTGGTCTTCTGTATGGATCCAATTCCCAGCAGTGTAACATAATGGCGCATCTTTAAATTTTATCAGCAGTTTATATCTAGATAATTCTGAAATAATTGTGAAAATGTGCAATTTTACATTTCATCTCCTGCCAAATTTGGCTTTTGTAGGCGACAGCCATTGATTATTTGTTGAACAAAGTGCGAGTTCCATTCTAGCATTTCGTAAGGCACTTGTCCGAGGCTGTATATTTCCCATAACACAACGCCAAAACTCCAAACGTCGGATTTTGATGAGAATTTCAAGTCTGTTAATGACTCGGGGGACATCCATCTCCATGGAAATATCTAATGCAAAATGTTATAATTTATTTTTGGTAGTAAATATTGGTATGATCACTTATTACCTTGGCAGCACTGGAGGCATAAATCTGATAATAATATAAAGTTATAGACATTCCAAAATCTGTAATTTTAACTCGTTTCTTCGCGTCAAGTAAAATGTTCCTTGAAGCAAGATCGGCGTGGACAATCTATTTCAGAGGGGGGTATTTGTAGTTTGATGAACAAAGCTTGAAATATTTTAGTTACTTTATTTTGGCTTAAAAAACTCATCCCGTCCGAGGTTTCGAATGCGATTCTTAAAAGTTCCTTTCGCACATTGTGTCCTTGGTTAGCACTGATGGCCGCAGATGTAGCGTCATCGTGGTTATAAAGTGTCCTTAAATAATCCTGTAGATTACCAAGTTCACAATATTCCATGATAAGACATACGGCTGGATTAAAAATTTGCCCTTAATCTTGTGGTATCGGAGAAATTTAATTGAACCCAAGGGTCAACTCAAACTCAAGTTACTTACCGCTCCATTCTTTATTAATAGTCGAGACTGAGCAACCATAAAACCGAACGAGGTGGTCATGTTGGCCAACTTTTTGCAATATTTGCACTTCCTTAAGGAGTGCCTCTCCATACCCGGCATCTCCGACTGATTTGAGCACCTTGATTGCTACTACTGCTTCAGGTTTTCGTTGAATAACGCATCGTGGCGAAAAGCGGTTCCAAAAGCGTTGAGGGGGAAACATTATCCCCTTATAAACGTAACTAGACTGTCCTTCCCCTATTGCAACGTTGTCCAGAAGTTTAAGGTCACGTGGTGAAATTTTACATGGTTTAAAAAATTCCATGTTGTCCTTCATGAATTTTTTGCACAGTTTGTTTTCTGTGCTTGCATTGATTTGCAAATCGAACCACTCCGGATGTGGGTGTTTTATTTGAATGATGAGTTCTATAAGAAGCATGCTGAACGTTCCGTAGTTCAGGAAGTTGTAAATCAAGAGAATGCGAAAAGTATCGGGAATTTGTGAGTATTGTCGCTCCAACTGGTATCTAAGCATTCCTAATAAACCAACAATGTAGACGAAGGCTAGGTGGAACTTATAAAAGGTTATGACTTTTGAGAGGTTTTTCTGCGAATCAATTAATATTACAATTACTTTTGCATATTGATTAGATTAAAGAATAATGAATCCACCTGTTTGACACCCTTGTAGAGGATGACGAGTAAGGGGAAGATTGAAAAACCGTTGATAGTTTTCAGGGCGTAGATAAACATAAGAAAAGGATCTACGCCAAAATGTAAATTTGCAGGGGTCATTTGAATCATGTTTGAACTTACCTCTACTCGGGGAGTCTTGCAACAATACTAAAACAAGTTGGTAGACATCTGTGAAAGAATAGGTTGATAGCGGGAGCTGTGAATTATTCAATTTTATTGGCTACGAAAGAAAACTATTGGTGCGCGTAACTAACTATTACTTACAAGATATATTGCACAGTGGGCGAAAATTAGGCGGGAAAATTTGACCCTCTGGAAAATTGTCCAAATTTTCTCATCCTTGGTAGGGTCCAATTCTGCAATATGGGCGGGAAGGCACATCATGTCAAAGACAACTAGTAGCCACCATGTAAATTTAAAGTAAACGTTGAGTGGATTAAGAACCGAGACTTCAGTTTCAAGGTTTTGATCAAAAGTCATCAAGTATAAATGGATGCCGAGTGATTTAATTGCACAAAAACCGTTGCGGGTAAAGTACCACCATCGAAGTAGGGAAAGGCTTTTCTGAAATGGTTAACGTTTCAAGTTATTTGCATTTTGTGGTTTGAATTTATCAGTTTTTCGTACCTTTGTTACACCATTACCTAGGATTAGGATCGTAGACAATTCTGCATAGTGTAGGATAACTGCTAAGCAGTAGACGAGTTTGTTACGATATCCTAATAAAATTGCAAATTTATAGATTTTTTAGAGCTGTGCCAATTTTTGGAATTTGTAACCTTGTTCTGCAAAATTGATCTTCCCTGTTGATAGTCCCCATATTTGAAAGATTGTTAAAGTGATGAAAACTATCTGTGGAGATTAATCCATTAATTAATTAATTAAAATAATTAATTCAATAATTAGAAATTAAATGTATTTAGGACGTGTATGGTGTGAATTTACCAGGTAAACAGTTTTTTGCATTGCTAAACAGCGTTGGCTATTGAGCCAATTTATTGCCAAGAATTCCATTGTTTTTGTCTGATGCTGGGGATTAAAATGAGAGAGGAAAGAACAACTGAATGTCTTATTTGCGTCCTTTTTTGCTACCATTTTTGTCGGTTACATATAACCAGTTCCATATCCTGATTAAATGCCATTGAATTTTGTGTTTCTTTGGCAAGGGGATTTTTACAGGAATTGTGGTAAAATGTTTTATGAGATTGACGTGCGATTTATTATATTATTAGCTTTTGTTGGGTTGGCGAAGCTTTAAATGGAACTGCTAAATTCATTCGGGTATCGTAATGTCGGGTCAGATCAGGTCAAGTCAGGTGATCCACGCACGCAGAGACATCTTGGGAAAGGCCAAAAATAATGCATTCGTAATTTGCAAAACTGCTGCGCTTATTTACGTGCCAAAATAACTTTAATGTGGTTGAATAAACACAAAATAAAATGAGGGCTACATAATATACCCATACTCCCTTTAAATGAATTGATTATGGTTAAACTGGTGTTTTACTTTTATAGTAAGAAACGTGTAAAATTATTGGAATCGTTGCACATTTTCATAGAAATGACAAAGCCTCAATGAAAGTTCTGCAAAATCTGGTCTCCTGTATGGCTCCAACTCCCAGCAGTGCAACATAATGGCGTATCTATATATTTTGTAGGCTTGGGATTAGTGATAATTGCGAAATAATTGCGAAAATGTCTTTACATTTCATTTCCAGCCAACTTTGGTTTTTTCAGACGAGCGCCGTTAATTAATTGCTTAACAAAGTTTGAATTCCATTCCAGCATTGCGTAAGGCACTTGTCCGAGGCTGAATATTTCCCATAAAACAACGCCAAAACTCCAAACATCTGATTTTGATGAGAATTTTAAATCTGTTAGTGATTCTGGGGCCATCCATTTCCATGGGAATACCTAATGCGAAATGTTTGAAAATTTTATTCTTATACATATTGCAAAAAGCTAGATATTTATAATGTTCTTACATTGGCAACACTGGAGGCATAAATCTGATAATAATATAAAGTTATAGACATTCCAAAATCTGTAATTTTAACTCGTTTCTTTGCATCGAGTAAAACGTTCCTTGAAGCAAGATCAGCATGGACAATCTATTTCGGAACAATATTTTGTATTTCAATAAAATTTCGGCCTTTGTTTAAAGTATAAATATTTTAACTGTTACTTTATTTTGTCCTAAAAAATGCATCCCGTTTGAGGTTTCGAAGGCAATTCTAAAAAGTTCCTTTCGAATGTCGTGGCCGGTGTTTGCACTAGTGTCATCGGGGTTAATAAGTGTTCTCAGATATTCTTGTAGATTCCCAACTTCACAATATTCCATGATAAGGCACACGGCTGGATTAAGTAATATTATTTAGAGACCTCACTTTGGGATTACGAATTCCTTCGCTTAAAAATTTCGCCTTAGCCTAGCAACCACTGTGCCTAGAGATTCAATTGGTTTTCAAGAGAAAATCTCGATTTAACAGAGTGAAGGTAACCCCACTCTTAGAGTTACATTTGCTAATTTAGAGAAATTCTAACCTTAAGCGAACCTTGCCGTATTCGTAATCGCAAAGCGAGGTCAACCAATACGCACATGCAAATGTTGTAATATCGACTTAAATTTAATTGAAATGTAATTTAACATACCACTCCATTCCTTATTAATGGTAGAGACAGAACAACCATAAAACCGAACGAGGTGGTCATGTTGGCCAACTTTTTGCAATATTTCGAGTTCCTTAAGGAGAGCCTCTCCATACCCGGCATCCCCCACTGATTTGAGCACCTTGACAGCTACCACTGCTTCAGGTCTGCGTTGAATAAGGCATCGTGGTGAAAAGTGGTTCCAAATTCGAAGAGGGGGAAACATTAGCCCCTTATAAACATAACTAAACTGTCCTTCCCCTATTGTAATATTATCAAGAAGTTTAAGGTCCTGTGGGGAAATTTCACAAGCTTTAAAGAACTCTTTGTTGTCATTCATGAATTTTTTGCGCATTTTATTTTCCGTGTTTGCATTGATTTGCAGGTCGAACCATTCCGGGTGTGGATGTTGGATTTGAATGATTAGTTCGATAAGGAACATGCTTAAAGTTCCGTAGTTGATAAAGTAGTAAATTCGTTCGACAAGGAGAATGAGAAGTGTTTCCGGAATTTGTGAGTATTGTCGCTCCAACTGGCCTCTATACATCCCTAGAAAGCCGACAGTGTAGATGAAGGCCACGTGGAATTTGTAAAATGTTGTGACTTTTGAGAGATTTTTCTATGGAACAATTAGAATTTATTACAATAATGGAGTAAATTAATCTACACAATAATAAAATATGTAGAACTGACCATTTTGACACCTTTGTAAAGGATGACGAGTGACGGAAACATGGAAAACATTATAGTAGCTTTGAGGGCATAGACAAACAAAAGAAGAGGATCTGTAATAATGTTTGCCGAGATAATTTTAACATAATGTTTTTCCATTGTTGAAAGTGTGTACCTACCTCTGCTACCCGGAAAGTCTCCCAACAATGCCAAAACAAGTTTGTAGACATATGTGAAAAAGTAGTTTGATAGTGGGAGCTATATAAATGGATTAGCATTGTTAAAATGGATATAAGGAGTATTGCATACTTGATTACTACCAGATAAATCAGGCATTCGATTAAAATGAGTCGGTTAAATTTGACTCTCTGAAAAATTATCCAATTTTTTTCGTCCTTGGTAGGGTCCAATTCTGAAATATGGGCAGGAAGAAACTCCATGTCGAAAAGAATTAGTAGCCACCATGCATATCGGAAGTAAATGTGGAATGGCATCAGAACAGAGACATCGGTTTCAAGGTTTTGGTCATGGAGCATAATGTACAATTGGGTGCCAACTGATTCCATTGCACAAAATCCGTTGCGGGTCAAGTACCACCAGCGAAGTAGGGGAAGGCTTTTCTAAAATGAGTAAAATTTTAAGAGATTTGAATTCAGTGGTCTGAATTTATTAGTTTTTCCTCGTACCTTTGTTACACCTTTAATCAGGATTAGGATTACAGACAATTCTGCATAGTGTAGGATTACTGCGGAGGAGTAGACGAGTTTGTAACCAAATCCTAATAAATTGATTATTTACGGGATTTCTAAAGTTTTGCAAATTTTTAGAATTTTGTAACCTTGTTCCGCAAAGGTAATCTTGCCCGTTGAAAGTCCCCATATTTGAGAGATTGTAAAGGTTATAA
>JAQIWQ010000055.1:0-32307 GCA_034695825.1 Folsomia inoculata | reverse complement strand
CAGTTCGGGTGCCACTCTTCTCTAAACCATTTACCAAGCCAGAACTGCTTCAGTATTTAAGTTTCCTAAAACCATTTGTAAAGAAATAACATGACCATAGTAAACTGAGCAGTGTAAGAACAAAGATTCTCAAGGTGCCTCCTTTGCAATTATTCGCTGCATTTCATGTCACAGTAGTTACCATCCTCAGCCATTCCATCTCACAGTCACACCCACAACAAATCTTTTTGTTGGAATTTTCAACACTTGATTCAGAACAAGAATCATTATGACCAACCGTACGGCCAAGATAAAATGTCATTTAGACTAGGAATATTTTATTACCAAATTTGAAACCCCCCTGTCTAAAAAGACACTTGTTTAAAACTCGTAGCCATACTCTAGCAATCGGCTATAAAGTTTCGAAGTATTTCTTGTCCTAAAATTTAGCACGGTTTCTTGATAATGGCCCGGATTTTTCTGAATGTTGTAAATAACACCTTGAATGAGGTGGGATTTTTCCGTCATACTACCTTTTAATTCAATACAAGTCATTTACTAGTACACCCTGCCATATTGTAGGTTCCAATGTCATTTATCTACATACCTGGAGCGTCGTAGTCCAAGGGGTCAAAATGCAAATGCAAATGGTAGTAGGTGGGTTGGTAATGGAAATAAATCCTCAACTGACTCTTCCTAAACCCGAATTTCTCTTGAATTGCTTTCTAAAATGAATAAAAACATTTAAATATTGGTAATTCATGGAGGGTATTGCATAATTGAATTGGAATTACGGAGCCAGAGTGGAGCAAATTATTCAAAAGTGGGAGATGGCTCTCATTCAAGTCCCTCAGCGATTTAATCCCTTTTTGATGTACGAGAGCTAGCAGACACAAATTTTTACGCGTCCCATCCCAAACAATGTCAGGCAAAAGAACGAATCCATTTTCTGGACAAGGGTCTTCGAAAACTATTTTATCTGCATTCCTTTTACGTTCCAACGTGTTATAAATCCACTGAAATTAATACATTTCACGTAAGCACAATTACAACCTCACCTATACATAAATTCTTACTTGATTGTGTGTAGGGGCAATTTCTTTAATAAAGTTGAGGGTTACTTCATTGTAAATTTGTGGAGTTTCTTCAACTAAATGTAGCTCGTTGCAGTCGTCCATTCTCCGTTTATATAGTTTTCAGCTTAAATAATTTGTTTGGATCGTATTTAACAGCTACTTCAATAATTCGCAATGAATTTAAATATCCAGGGAAGGAAATGAAGAGAAACTAATTAATTAATTATTTATTTATTTAGTTATTTAAATATTTAATTAAGTACAATTTTTTAAACCATTTGAAACAGAGAGACGAAAGAGTTAACATTGTAATAGGGACGTATGGACATATGGTATTGTTTAATCAGTCAGTACGTTCGTCCTGTTGACATGGCCTGAATATTTGTCCAGTCGACATGATTCGGTATCCGAGTACAACATGGGCCGGTATGTGATAGGGAGACACAATTGTCTGTATAGGTACAATTTACATTGACGGTATAATTATTCTAGACTGGTTTATTCCTCAGAGCCAAGATATATATGTTATTTCATGTATAAAATTCATTTTCATAAATAAATAATTCTTGAATTATTTAATTAAAACCAAGCAATTGGCTACTGGCTAACAGTTGTTAGCCATATTATTATGTTATAGTAAAACCTTGATATTCCATGCAAGAATATCAATAGTTTTACATTGGCATATATGTATAGATAATTTGCTCCGTGTCTTACCTCAGTCAACATCACTGAGGGTGGAGTAACAAGTGGATCGCTGGGGGTGGGGTAACGGGGTGATCGCTGGAGGTAGGGCCTGGGTGCGCCCTGAGGTCTCAACTGCCATATGTGTCTTTATCAACTTGTTGCTTTGAGGAATTGGAGCACAAAGCTGGTGAAACATAACCCTGGAAACGAAATGACAAATATTCCTGGTATGTTGCTATAGGAAATTACTTTTTCAAGTAATTCTGATATCGATCCGATCAATTGGCATCCTTTTCCGTTCTGAATTTATAATGGACATTTATAAATAATGATACCTTGTCCAGGGTAATTCCAGTAAGACGTCGCCATACATATTTGTTTCACTTAATGACATTGCAAGAAAGTGAGTTAAATTTATCAAGCTTTTCCAGTTTTCAGTTTATGACAGGCATAAGACTAAAGTGCTCTCAATCCCTTTCGTTGTTATTGTAGCGAATTATGAAACTTTGTATTCCCATAAAACGTATTTGATTGTATAACGTTTGAATTGATTTACTACCCCGACTACATAATGTTCTCTCTGATCGAGGTTTCCAGTCCCAAAATTTTCATTCTAATGTTTTTACTCCAACCCACAATATCTGAAATGGTGGCTAACCGTGAGGAAACTCCCAACATAGCTGCCCTGCTAACGAGCGTCCAAGGTTGTGACTTGTACATTGTTCACAATGGACTACAACCCAGCCACCTGGAACTTTTAAACTTACCTCTCACTTTATTTCAAGTGGAACCACCCAATTGCGGCAAATCAAAAGAATATCGAAACAGGACTGAAATTTCGTGCTCGTATTGGAAAAACCTTTGTCGAGAGATTGACCCAAGCCGAGTTCGGGTTGCCTTTTGTAGAATAATTTATGCCATTCTTCGCGATAATGTTGATGGGCAACGTTTTTCTCCGTATGCCTGGGCAATTCAAACAGTCAAAGCTAAAGAATATGGTTACCGATATCGGGGCTTTAGCGGGAAATATACGAAACCATATCAAAATATATACGAATTTGTGTATTCACCAAACAGAAACAATACACTTTTGTTGCGCGACGTCGAATTGGATCAATATTGGGGTGAAGGTGTGGATTTCCTTTGTGCCGTTGAAGGGTTTCATCATAAGGAAAAACTGCAGCTCTGCATTTTGATGCAACGATTCCAAATAATTCCCGAACCTCAATGCCTTCTCGTGGGAGACAAAAACATTCTGGAAATATATCATCAGGAAAGGAAATCTCCAAATTTGTGGTCGATTCAATTCGGCCGCGGGTCTACTAGAATTAATGATTTATCTGAATACCGCCTACCCGCCAACCCTTTCAACCCTTCAGTCAACCTCTCAATTCATTATCATTTGGTTCAATCTGTGTTTCGGAAAAGCAATTTATCCTTCAATTCAAGGCTCAAACGTGGAGTGCCGAAATTGTACCTGGGTCCAGCTTTGGATAATATAAATTTAATTTATATTGATTTCCAAGGGTGGGAATTTCTCACTTGCTATAAAACAGAGAAAATTACATTTGGTTTCTACCTCACCCCCTTTCAGCCAGAGTTGTGGTACTCTATAATCGCAATCGCTGTTCTACTCGTGATTATTACCAAAGCGTATCTAGCAGTCGCAAAGGTTGGATCCGCCTTTTGTCCTTGGCTCTTTATTTTGGGATCAGTCTTTGAAGAAGTAATCCCTGTCCCAAAATCACTGGAGAAGAGAACAGTTTTCCGTCTCGTTCTTGGGCTGTGGGTCTTTATGTCTGTCGTTCTCACAAATTGCTACAACGGATTGATGATTACCTATTTGAATTCTCCTTTGGAAGCAGATAGGGTGGAGTCCTTCAAGGAATTGGTTTGCAATTGGAAAAATGTCAAATATTCCTTCAAAGAATATCAAAACCAAACACCAAATTCAATTAAACTTGCCAATGCTTTGGACATGAAGGTTTTAGAGTCTCACTACACGTACCAGATTGAAATGCTAAAGAATAATGCCACAAGGAATCCATATTTACCAACTCGTTGCTTCAGTTTGCTCTCCTTTACTGCATCTGTTTTTGGTATTTTAAAACACATGGAGGACTTTAGTAGGCAATTAGTGAAGGTATTTTTAGATTATAGGCATGGCAGCAGTAGAACGGATCAAGTACTATTAAATCTTTTCCATCCCGATCACGCTCTTTATCCTAGACGTTTTCGTTCATGGCAAAATATTTCGGGGTATTCAGAATTTGAAGGAATGGTTGAAAGAGAGGTTACCGGGTGCGGGAAAACTGTATTTGTTGCAAAGTCAGCAGACTTGAGGGCTGAGCATCTGTTCTTGTCCAAGAAATACCCCTGGGTAAAGTTTCAAAAAAGCAAGGATTCACTCAAACCATGGTGGAATGTAATAAATTTAAAAAGGGCGGGAGTGTCAAAAGTTTCCGTGCTTTACAAGTCACTAGTGGAGGGTGGAATTTATGGAAGGTTGATGCAGGAGTTGGAGGGACGGAAATATTTTGGGCGGCAACGGGCTGGAGAATTCAAACCTCTTCAGGAGAGCATGACAATGGAGGGGTGCATTGTGACATTGTTTATATTGACTGCTGCAGGACTATCCTTCGGAATAGTTTGTTTGACTGTCGAAGCTCGTCATAAAGTTTTTTCGTGTTTTGCGCTTATCATTAGATATCCCCACACCTTATACTTGAGAGCCGTGTCAAGAAAAAAAGCCTTTAATTAAGATGGTGACATCTGGCGCAGTTGTCTCAAACCATAGGGTGAATAAAATGGTAAGCAATATAAAGAAAATGGAGTCAGGTGTTTGTAAAAATTCATTTTGTCATAGAATCGAATCTTGATTTAACTATTAATTTATTCCATAACTATTAATACACGTGTGTGAAAACGTGTAAAATGATTTCCATGTGTGGAAAAATATGGTGCTAATATTTCACCAAATACCCTCACCAACATCTTGTTAAAATATTTATATCAGGGTGTTACATTATTTGTTGCATTGTGTGACAATTCCCTTTGCCTTCTTTAATGTTTCACAACCATCCGACATAGCTCACTAACCACCCATTCCTTATTGATTACCATGTACCGTTTTACCTGTTATCTTCATATAAAATAGAGTATTTTATTTCTTTATGAAAGTGGTATTAAAGATTTGACATTACAAATTGTAGAAACGTAGAAAATCTGTTTATATCAATAGTCGACAAATAACAAATAAATTTAAAATTCGTGTATAATGCCTTGCTCCAATCGCTATATACATATAATTTCTATACAATTATGACAAAATGTATCAAAATAATTCGACCTCTGAAAGGAATAACAATAATTTTTAATGTTTCTTTGTAATTTACATTTATAATTTAAATTACTTAAACAAATTGATTATCATTACTGCAAGCGTTCTTGGCTACTATGCAATAAACCATGATATATAATCCCTGTACATGGAGAACAATTTTTTGATTGCATTTTCGACCCTGGAATAAAAACAAATATCATAATGGTAAGAAACACGAGAGTTTATCTGACTAGTAACGAAATAGGTGGGCTTAGGGTACTTGGCCGGCGTGGGCTTTGGGCGAAGAGCGTGGGGAACCGTGAGACGCGACGTACATTGGGGCGCGGTCGTAGATGCCGGATCGATATTGGGGGTGGTTAATGGGGGGTTCGACGAAATTGACGCTGACGGGACGTTTTTGTTTGATGGGACGAGGGGTTGGCCGGTAGGAGCCTCCTGCATAGAACTGTCCTCGTGGACATATTTCATTTTCTTTAACCCCATGCTAAGTTTAAGACACTTTAGAGAGGTTTTCAATATTCCAGTAATGTTTGATACTCGGCTCAGGGATTTATTTTATACTTTTATTTGCAACCTCACGCAAGGCACCTTTTTGGTCTTGTTTTGTAGACTTAACTTGTGTACATGACCTGATAATTAACAATTTCAACTGATTTAGACTTAAACAAATGTGGATAATATTTGCAAGCTATAAAGAATCCTAATGCCAACAATAATATTATACCTAGGACTAACATGATAACCCAAATCTCCCAACGAGTCTTTTGCTTTTCCTCTGAACCTAAAATTCCTTTAGTAGGTTTATCCAGTTGAGATTTTTGAATTTTAAACGGAAGTAAATCAAGGGGGACACATTTCCCTTCTAGTGGATGATACTGCGTTGGTAGTGGACATGATTCTGTCCATAACTCCCTTCCGTCTTTGCAAACCAAAATTCTAGAGAAATTTTCAGGATGAGGATACTTTCCATCCTTTTTATTTTCACAGGAAACCAGGCATCCCGAGTCATCACAGATCCGTTTCTCTCCATTGTATTTAAATGGGTAGGGACATTGGTGGAATTCAGGTATTTCTTCGTATTCAGTACAAATCATGTACAATGAGCAATAGTACGGAATGGCGTAGGAACCTGAAATAATAAAGTTGATACTATTTAACCATGTATTTTGTCTAAATAATCAACTCTCCTAACGTCGAAATGTGTTATACCTACCATTCCATCCTTCATTACATTTGACGCTGTTGCTATCCATTTCCTCCAAGACAGTAGTGACTGGAGCAATATAGGTTGACGATAAAGTCGTCGTGGCGTTAGTTGCTATAGTCGGAACCGTTGTGGTTGTCATAGCAGTTGGCACTATACTCGTCGAATTTAATTCCACGTACCAAATTTTAAAATTGTAAATGGAATCCGCAGTTGGGGTACCTTTGCTGATATTAAAATTTTTAACACCACCAAAAAAGTAAATCCGATTTAATTTTTCTACATAAACTTGTTCAGGGGCATATCTAAAATGACTGTCTCCTTTGCACGGCCAATTCTCCACGTACACAAACTCGTTCGCCATCGTCTCGGGATCAATCTTATAAATTCCCTCAGTCGGTGCATGTGTTCCATCCCATCCATAACCAACCACCAAATAAATGAATTTCCCTCGTGTATCATACACTGCATACGAATCTCCTCCATAAGAATTAAAATCCTCTGGCCCAAGTGTACTTTCCATTGTTTTTAAATTCACCTTCACAATTCTTGCATGGCTTACATACGGATGGTCGCTCGGAGGTCCAAACAATATGGCAGAATCCCTAACCAAAACGGCAGAAACATGGAAACATGAGAAAATTCATGTGGTAAAGTACCCACAACTTTGTATTTGAATGTATCCAAGTCAATTTCACCAATTTCTGATGAACTGGAACGAAAATAATTAATTTGAATGCTTCGAAAATAATTAATTTGTTGGAACCAGGAGGATATTGAACAGATCCCGAAAACAGTATATTAGGTATTGTTGACGTCACACGTGTCAACTTTTTCAATTTAGGATCATATTTAATAACATGCCAAAATCCAGATCCTCCAAAATAGAAAAACAATCCATCTTTTTTAGCAACTTCTCCACAACATGAATCGAACCCCAAATAGGCCACTTCAACAATTGTATCCGCAGTTATGTTGAATTTTAATATACGATTCTTACGAGAATTATCGTGACCTATTCCATGACTTCCGAAGAAATAAATGCAATCTTCTCCGTCAAATATTGATGTACTGTGCATCAGTCCGGATGGAAGAACAGCGTCTGAATATTGTGCTGTCAAAGTAAGTCCCTGACCCCTGACATTCGAATAACAATTGACTGCCAGAAAAAGGTGCCAAATGTGGCTCACAATATTGCACATTTTGGTTTCACTTTAATCCAAATTAAATCGAGAAGCAACTGCTGTTCTGCAAGTGGGTTTGGTCGTAATAATTACGTACTGATGAGCAAAGTTGAAAGGAGTTGGGTCTAGTGTTCATAGTGTTATCGTCATCATTGGACTGTATATAGCCACGATAAGTAATACTGAGAAAAGCACAAGATATGAATTGTAAACTGGTTTGAACTGGTCAGTTGCACATACCCAACCTGAAGCATTATCCTTGATACATAAACTTGACTCGGGTAACTGAGGATTCTTTGAGGTCAATCAATCAATGTCTAATACATACATTCACCAAAGCTTATTGAACAGATTTATGCATTATAGGATGCCTTTTATTCATTTAAAATCATAAGATTTCGACATCATGGAACATTAACGTATAATAACCACGAATCGATAACTTCAATGGTATGACATTATTTCTTATTCGCATTGACCCCCTTGCTTAATGCCTGCTTTAATTTGCAAGCTAACCAATTTTTGATGAGCTGATGAATGCTCTCATTATATGTATTTACACAGTTTGATTGAAACTATGGATACACTGCAAAAGGATAAGTAATACAGATTTGTATCATACTCGTACTATTCAATTGGACCCCTAAAGCATGGCTAAAATGGGACTAAGAAGGAGAAATCTGATAATGTCAAGATTTTCATAAATATCATATGGAGGGAGTTACCGACCATATCCCATCTTTCTTCCCCTTCTGTAATGAAGTTGTCGTTGCCACGGATTTACTCTGGGAGGAGTTGTTCCACCAGAGGTAGGAGGAAATACCGTACTGCCACGTCTACAGAATGCATTTTAGTATCTTTTGAATCTTATTTGATTTTTTGAAAAGTAAGGCAAAGTATGCACACACTTTTTCGGGCTAAATTAAATTGCACTGTAAGTTTATTCTGCATCTGATAAAACTTTGTTCAATGTGCAAAAAAATGGATAACAGACAGCATGGCAGCCCCACGGTTAATTTCCTTAATTCAATGCATGCAATTGCTACATATTACAGTAAAAATGATATCTATTAGGTCAGGAATACCATCTTCTTCAACCCGAGTAACAACGAGACCCTTCTTAAAAGTAAGTATACTGATGCACATCGACACTTGAATAAACCAATAAATCAAATCAAATCAAATCAAATCAATCTTGGTTTAGTGATGAATATGACGATGAAGATGAAGAAATTGAAAGGAACGCACAAGAACAATTTGGGTAGCTGCGAATGATTTCTGCTGGTTCACGTAAATATGACATACCTAAAAAGACAAAGGAAGCACTAGAACGACCAATTTTTGTAAATAAAGGTGTAATTTGGACAGTAAGTTCTACAGTAAGTAAGCAATAACACAAAAGGCAATGTTTGCAATACAAAAATTTGCAATAACGTTAGTATTTCCCACATTCTTCTTGGCTTCTTCCACCAACTCCAAATTCTTCGAATTTGTCTATCCATCGAATACTTCTGAATCTGCGCCACCGCCATCCCCAATATTCTCTGCAGCCATCTTCAGAATGACGACGTTGATAAAACCTTCGAAATTCGTCACCCTCATTGCAGAACAGACTTGCACATTTCAAATCTTCAAAATTCAGAAAACTCGCAATTTCTTGCCCAATCTTTAAAAAACATAAGTTTAAATATCAAATCCTTCTTTATCTTAACCTGATTTTTTAATAATAAACTTACCAATCCGTTGCAAAAGACAGACTCCAAATTCACATCATCTTCTTTCCTTTTAACCACAAACTAAATTTTATAACAAGTAGTATTCTTCGTATTTTATTTCAATTACTTATTTACTACCGAAAATAGCAGTATGATAGTTGAATCCAATCCAAAAATCACATGTAGTTTAGCCACGAGCCCACTCAATCAGCGGTTGTGTAGCCCGCCATATATAATCTCAAAGGTTGAACCATTTTCTTTGTTCAATTTTACATATGGATGAAAATGATTCCCGTTTTTTTAATGGACACCCTACACTGCATTGTTATATGGTATCTGGTTGGTATGGCAAGTGGATTCATCTTGGTGACGTGACGCACCTTGTTTCATTAAATTAATATTTATCCAAGTTAAGATTTATTCAAGTTGCACTGAAAATGCGGATGAAATATTGAAGGTTGTATGCATAGCAATCAGTATTTGGTTTTTGGACGAATCTCCAGCCAATTTTTGATCTGTGGGACGTGGAAGACGTTTTCAGAATGAGATGTTAAACCTTGATACCCATTTGCCAACTTCAAGTCGTTAACGAGGTCCACGGCATTGATGACATGAGCCAAATAAATGTCTGCCCATGTCAATTTCTGGCCGACAAGGAACAGACCACCGTTGTCTTCAATGATTTGGTTAAACTTGGTCAAAAACCTCTCATGTGCGACTTTCTTGACTTGGACGAGCTTTTCCTTCACTTTCTCTTCATCCTGTTCCATGACGAGAGGTACCCAAACTGTGTCAAATTAATATATTGTAAGTACCTATATTGAGTATATTGAAAAATGGTGTCTAATAAACCAAATCATACGATTAAGTGGAAAAAACTCACGATTATAGAAATCCCGACAACTGTCAACGTATTCATCGCACTCTGCCGCTTCAAAGTCATCTGAAGGGACGAGATTGAACTTTTTGGCAAAATATCTAGTGATTGCCAAAGATTGACCCAGTTTCTTCCCGTCCCGTTTCATCCTCAACAGTTTTTATCTGTAAAAAATCCCGTTTTTGTCAAAAAAATCGAAATCTCTCTCTCTACTCAAAAAATGAATTTTTCATTTCACTTTCGCTTTTCGTCTCAACTCTTTCACTCATCACCGAAAGGAAAAATTGTCATTTCGAGTTCATGTAATTAAATGGTCACAACTTGTTCAAAAGTGATTTTTACACGGAAATTTCTTCTCAACAAAGGACTAGTATTAAATTCTGCGATGAATGCATATAAATGGGAATGGCCAACTCAAACGACACCTAATGTAATTAAAACCGCGAAGAAGGGTATAATTAACGAGTAAACGCAAGTATGTTCTAGCCTGTACTTTTAGCCTAGTGCAACCCCAATAAATCTGGATATTCTAATCAATAGATAGCTAAAATCCCCCCTCAAAGTACATACAGCAATAATAAAGAAAAGCAGCACTAATATTAATCATCCAAATTGAAAACCATAAATATCCCATTAAATTGGAGACTTGTTAATACTTATTTCTTTACATCGGTTTAAATAAAGAATCCTGTTTATCCAATCATTTTATGAGGGTTCCTCGACCAAAGTAACATGAATCAGATAATATGCTTTAGTTAATGTAGCTTTCGCTTTAATTATTTATAAAGATTCAAATTAAAAAAGCTGCAGTAAAGGATTCACCCAAGCCAGAAATATATTTCTAATATTGGAAGACTTGTTATATGTAATTCTCTAGTTTGTACATCTAAAGCAGTTCTCATTTTTACTGCTAGGTATGTCGCAAACAAAATTTAGTAATTTGAAAAAAATGAATGATTCGCATGTTCTCATCACTGTGTCATATGCTTTGAAACTTTATTTTGGCATTTATTTTCAATCGTTTGGAATATTTCAGAATTTACATTTCTGGGTTCAATTAATTATTAACATGTTAATAACAATCTGACATGTTAATAAAATTCAATTAACAAATCACTTTTTCAATAGGGACAAAACTCGTTTGAAGAACATGAGGTGCGTTGTCGGGTGTCCGCGGTTATAATAATGGACATGTAAAGAGAACAAGGATAACACCGGCTTCGTTCTGGATTGATCCAGTGGCTGTCTTAAGGTTCCCTGCTGCTGCTTGATGTGGGCCTGACGGCTGTGGTACTTGGATTAAAGGAGCGTCAAAGGTATGAGTGGTCACACCTTGTAGATTTTTGACGGTTCCGTTTACTGAGCCCGACGAATCCCTTCCCCCTGCTTGAGCTTGGCGTGGCACCCAGTCTACTAAATCAGTTTCAGCCGTAAGTAATGGCGTTAATGCTGAGTCTTGAAGCTCCATCAGCAGAGTTTTAAAAAAATTCTGTTTTGTTGCTGCTGCTTGAGCTTGACCTGACGACTGTGGTGGTGAGATAAAAACAGCATGACAAGAATAACTGGTCCCATCGACGACAATGATGAATATATCTATTGAGCCCGCAAACAACCTTCCCTCTCCTGCTGCTACTTGAGCTTGGTCGGACGACTGTGGTGCTCCCATCGCACCGATTATCATCATCACCATGATGACAAGTACTCCGATCCCGGCCATTATTGCTGCTTCAGGAGACCTACATATAATAGAATAATTTGTAAAACGCTTTAAATGAAATAATTATTATTTTCTTAAGTGTACCGAGTTTGGGAAACATGGTTGGAAATTAATTTCAAAATTGATTTGGGTTTTGAGAACCTTTTAATTTTTGTAGGTTCAGTTCCAATCGCTGTTGATTGATGAAGGTTTTGTGATGATATTCGTTGGAGATTTCGCTGCTTTTTATACCCCTCTCCACGTGCCGACCATTTACGTCGTCATTTATTCATCTCCCTTATCAAAGTCCAAACGTCGTAATAAATATTTTCAATCTTATCTCAATCGTTGTATAACTGTTCATAAATAATTGATTCTTGTTATCATGTTATATAACAGTCCGGAGTTGGGTATGGTGCACCTCCGAATTTGTTACTGAACTCATACGTTGCTTTGGTGAAAACAAAAGTGGAGTGCACACACGTGGAATGAATTAATCTTGAGGAAACTGTTGTTGTTCTGCATTTGTTCAAGGGCTTTTCCTTGATGAGAACAATTGAGGGACTGATTTCCACGAGGTAACACGGAAAAGGTGGAATATAGTGAATGACGCCTGTCTGGGATGTGATATGGATGTCCATGACACGTCTGCTGTGCATGACTGATCACGCTCTGCCCTTCTACCCGTCAACTTTATTCATCATCGATCAATTCATTTCGTGATAAATTATGTGAATGATGTCATTTGAATTAAAGTATAATCAATGCAGCAGCAGCAGCAGGCATATATTATACGCCAGCAGGAAGATAAGGAATTGCCAAGGATAAAAGTCATACAATTCTGGTACTGCCTAGTGGAAAATTGGACTTTCGTATCTACACTGAAATTTAGCATTTATCGATAGAAATGATCAGTTCATGACGAATATAGCCCGTAAGTAAAGCCAAGTCATTCGAATGCTATATTCAGTATATGGGATACATTCCATGTCGTGGTAGCCTTTGACGACAACATATACATACGTACATAATTATTAAGGATTATTAGGTACCATTTTAATTATTCAACCACCCACACTAAAAACAACATTCATTACTTTATTCGTGGAATTTTCATATCTAATTCATCACCGACCTACCATACTTATAGTCATTAGTCATGTCATGTTCCTGAAACAGATAAAAATGTAGGAAAGAGCTAGGTGATATTAAATTATACATTAATTATTATTCTCTTATTGTATAATTTCTGCAACTGCGGAACATAATTATTCTATATTTACCCACCCATCAAATAAAAAATTAATGTTTATGATATATATGACATTATAATGTGCTTTAGTAAAAACATATCTATTGCAACTTAGAAGTGGGGACGGGACATTTTCATTTCGTATTTCAATTAAATTTCATGTTCGCCTATTCTTATTATAAAGTGTCTTTTCGATTCATCGATTTATTGGACATGAATGAATTACATTTAGCACTGGATCATGATTATCATTTTCAGGTGATTTTATCATAATGAAAGGGAGGACATCTTTTTTGGGTGTTGGTTAGGTTTGCATTCGCTTGGTTGGTCTTTGAGTGTACAATAGGACAACTCCTTTATTTATGCAGGAGAGTTGGTAATGGACAATACAGACTGCATCATATGTTTGCTTCCAATGAAATGATAATATCATGCCATTGTGACCATTTTACACTTGTATAATATGTCATGTGAGTGCACAAATGTCAAGGGGTCACTATCCTGGCGGAGTCAAGACGGTGACCATATTTGACCTCGTCGAGCGAATGCACATTTTCACATGAAATCATCATCTCATCGGCAAGCGAAAATGCTAAGAGAAAGGAGAGTGGTACTGATAATTCCTTAAAGATTTCAAGAATTAAACAAATTAATTATAAATATTTGCCTGAAGAAGGTGGAAGAGTGCCACCGAAAGCTCGCGAGAAAATAAAGTCAATTAAAGTTGTCCTCAATACCGCAGAAGATGTCGTTTAATTAATTATAAATACTTACTAGTTATAGCTTTAAATAAATCTTTTCTTTCATACAGTTACTTTTCCTTTTTTAGAAAACAAGTTTATGTGAATAATTTACGAGGAAAATACTGAAAAATCTCCGAAATAGCGAAAAGTTAAAACTCGCAAAGTACAAAAATATCCACCCAAATACCTACTTACTGAAGGATTTATCTGTAAATGATCGTATGGATTGGAAAATGCAATACCTGCACCAACTAGCAAATTCCAAATGCCCTGCTCCGAATGAGAAAGGTAATGAATAAATTACGTCAAATATGTACTTATCTATTTATCGTAATCAATAGTATCTCATTCCAGTTATCGAATTAAATGATGTCGATTGGGGTTTGCTAATGCATATTACATAACAATAGTCACTACATACTAAAATAGTTGCCTCCTTTCATACTGCAATGATATGCAACAGAACATTGGATGAGAGAACATGAATTATTCTATTAAAGAAATACGGTATCACAATAATTTGAAAAAATTATAGCCCCGGGGGGAATTGAACCCCACGTCTTCAGAATTCATGTCTGACGCTTTTACCGTTAAGCTACTGAGGTATAACCTCTCCAAACATTGTGAATTTTCTCATATTTACTGCGGTCGTTCTGTGAATTTCTACTTCTATGAATTATTCTAAATTCCACAGATCAATTAAGTGTAAGTCAACAACATTTCCGGATTCATCAAATTTGTTTGTTTGTCATCAGGATACCGCGTGAGTCACGTCGTTTTCGCCCAAAAAACCTCCATAAAGCAGACCCACCCACCCTCAACAAAGTACCGACATTTTTATTATTATGCACCGGAATAATTAAACAACAATAAATATATTAGACAATTGTGCTCAGTAGTCATTCATGTATGTGAAGAGTATGAGTACTACTTGTTTTCTCAAATGTTTATTTTCTCAACACAAACCTTTTGTGGTGAAAGCTCACAAGCTTGAGATTTTAGCCAGATCTCTTTGCCATGTCTAATTTTGGACAGAAATTGTCATTGAGCTGTCTTTCCCTATAAATATACAATTACTACAACATACTCCAAGCTGGAAACACCAGCATAAAACTTCCTAAAGTTTTCTGGCCCTGTAAACTATCCACAAATTGATTTATTTAAGAATGGAAAATGGTTACCTAATTTAAGCAAAAGTCACAAGGACTGCAGGCGATGTAAGCGAATGTTGGAGTTACGTTTGTTTTTCTTTCCGAAGCCAGATTTGTAACCAAGGGCCAAGTGAGATTTGTCAAGTGAGGTCTAGAATTTTTTTCCTTACCCATCCTTGTGACCAAATTTTATTTTAAGTCCACGAGATTTAGCACATCTTCTATTCCCGTCCATTATAAAGGCCATGTGCTATGGAATACGACCATTCTTTACAACTGCACATGCAAGTACTTGCAGAATGCTCCGGGGGTACATAAAGTCCAATTGGAATGATTTAGACAAATGAATCATCATCAACAAAAGTTTCATGTATTATAAATTGACTGATTTATTGACTTACAATTTGACTTTTGCTAAATTTTGTCCGTACTCATAAATTTTACGTTGTTGATGATGAATATTCACATGTCATACCGATTGGCAACTTGATGTTGAAATGATGAATGAGTCTCATCACATCTTTTACCTCGATATGGACTTTGCCTTTTTTATCTCAATTTTACACCAACACAATATATTTACAAGGAACCTTTCCATTCAATGAATTTGCCAAGTTTTGCCGTAAAGGTAGTTTCCTCAACACAAAGCTTTTGCGGTGCAAGCTCACAAGCATGGGCTTTTAGCCAGTCCTCTTTCTCTTGTCGAATTTTTGACAGAAATTTTAGCTGGGCGTTTGATATCGTTGAATCCGGAGCTGTCTTTCCCTATAAATATACAATTTCCAAATAAATATTGGACCTATGTAGCTATCGGAGATGGGGCTTTTGAATCGCTTACCCTACTTTGATACTGCATAATTACATGGATTACACTCCAGAAGCTTAATAGTGGCCAATCCTCTTTAATGAAATGAATTTGGGCACGAGATGCTTCCAAAAGCATAAAATCCGAAAGCCTAGTGACTCCTGATGTTCTGATCAAAACATCAACACGACGGAGAGGATTAAATGTCACAGCTTCACGAATTAGTCGTTCTGAAATGTCTTCTATCTCCAAGAAACCTTCTCCTACTCCCCGAATTACGGCGTTGATCCCTTTCACAATTTCATTTCTGGCTGATAAAATGAATACGGAATCAAAATTTAATAATCTACAGTGTAGAACTTGATATAGCCCGAGCCATTGCGAATAACTTGTACTGTAACTGAAGAAGGATCGGTTTGAAATTTATGAGATTGGCAAAATGACCACATAGGTGGTTTGGGTAGTCAGGAATAACCCATCTCCCCAATAGAACCCACCAAACCCATGGCAAACATAAACCTAAGTAGTATAACCATAAAACCCTACAGCAAACAATAAATCCAAAACTTCACATCAACCCCCCTACGGTCCTTGATATAACTGAAGATGGTCAATTTAATTGCCAAAAATCAGTCTTCAACGACACCCCCACTGATCACATCATCACCGTAGCGGGTGCCATCGACCCATACCGGTCCACCTTTACATCGATTTGGCTCGTTTTCTAACTTGATTCCTAACTTTCTACCTCGTACGTGTGTGCAAAATTTCAAATCAATCAGGACGACTCATCTTGTCACAGACAGACGACAGATAGATAGATTGATCATATAAGCCCTGGCTCGGGCTAGAAATGACAATTTTGTACAATAGTGATAATATTACCAGAATAACCAAATGCAATGTTGATTTTAAATTTCGGGTCCTTGGGGCTCTCTAGCATACATTTTGTAAACAGGGGTAAAATACGCGGAGGGAGTAGACTCCACTCTCCAAGAATTTCAAATGCTATTCCATTTGATGAAGATTGTTTTCTAGAGACAGTGAACGGCGATTGATCATTGATTAACAATTTGATTGCATTGTTATACCTACATGGTTTCCAAATGTTTGGTGGCAAACTCAAAAAGCAAATCAAATATGTTGGATTTCTCCATTTCCCCTCGTTTAAAATTGTCAATTGCAAATGCAAATACAGTAATTTCCTTTACTCCAAGATGGTAACACCAGCATAAAACTTCCTTAATTTTTCTGGCCCTGTAAAATATCCACAAATCGATTTATTTAAGAAAACGGTGACTTAATTTAAATAAAAGTCGCAAAGATTACAAGCGATGTAAGCGAACGTTTGAGTTATGTTTGCTTCCCTTCGAAGCCAAATTTGTAATCAAAGGGCAAAGTGAGATTCGCCAGGTGAGGTTTAGAAATTTTTTTTCCTTACCCATCCTTGTGACCAAATTTTATTTTAAGTCCACGAGATTTAGCATATCTTCGATTCCCGTCCATTATAAAGGCCATGTGCTCTGGAATTTGACCATTCTTTACAACTGCACTTGCAAGGACTTGTAGAATGCTCCGGGGGTACATAAAGTCCATTTGGAATGATTTGCACAAATGAATTAAAAAATACATTTATTTCGTATTTATATGCTTCTACATTTTTAAATGCACTTAACATTTATCAATCCATCAGATTCAGAAGATGCAACTATTGAGCAATTGTTGGGCTAGGTTAATTCATTTTTACAATGTCTGGAGGAGAATTGTTGACTACATAAAAGGGAAACATTAATTACTTTTCCCGTGGGAGAGTTAGGTTTTCCCTCAAGTTATAAAGTTCTCTTTAAACAGAATGATTATAAAATACTGGCTATAAAAAATCCACATTAATTGTCTGGTTTATTATTAGGTACGCTAAATAGTAATTTACGTCTGAGCAGGATCAATTAATGGTTGTGAATGTCAATTTATTATGGGAGCATACTTTGTGTTCGAACAATCTACTTTTAATGAGAATTGGGTTTTATTTGCTTTCCCATCATTACGACTTGCAGCCAAGGTTGGGTTTGACGTCACGAGAAGGTAATAGACGGTGCATTGGTGCACCTGTGAGTTACCAAACAGTATTCTGCCCATCTGCACTATATACATTTGCCAATTCTGTCTACAATAACTAAATTCATAATTATTCTTTGAAATGTCAAGAGCTGACTGGAATAGGGCGTCACAATTTTGGCAGATAATATATGAGATTATTGTTAAGGCTCGTAAGTATTTATTGTGACGCGGAATAAAAGTGAACTCTGAATTATTAAAAGCCAGGGCAAATATGAACAGTTAATTACTCTATGGCTTCATAATTGATGCATTTAGTTGGGCTAGGAATGAGTGCAAAACTAACCAAATTATAAAGGGCACACTGTTTTCGGTCCAGTTATGCTTGAATAAGATAAGAAGAGCAGATGGATAAGAAAAGTAAAGGAATTATTAAAGTGATTAAATTAGCAATTGGACGAGTGAGGCAGAGGTGATATACGACGTAAAAGACACCTATAAATACGCATTCGATAAGGTATTAAAACTAACACAAGCTAACAGCTTAATCTAAATTCACCAGAGTCAATTATAGACTAGCCGAACCCAACTGGAGTTCTGGGGGAGAAATTGTACACAAAATGTCTTTATTTTGAGTAGACATTCGCACTCTCGCCTAATCCAAACACGGTTCAATAAATATAGCTCTGTCCATTGCCTTGGTATGTCCTAAATGCATTAACGATCGCGTTATATGGGATTTATGGTACCAGCTCACCAAGTGACCCAAAACTATGAATTTGCAAATTATAATAAATCCAAGCACTCTAAACATTTTTCATAACGCAGCTCATACTTTGCCCACAGTAATGTCGCACTTAATTCATTTATGGACGTAGATAATATGTTATTACACCTCTACCTTTATCTATACCGAGAATTAACAAAGGTATTATTTCAACTCGATACGTAAATTGGCTTGGATTTCCAACATTGTATTACTGATACATAATTGCATGGATGAACAGTGAAAATTACATGTTCAAAGTATACCATTTATAACCAATCAACACCATTTGTTTGGACCACTTTATTAATTAAATCTACCATGATGAGTATTTGAGAAAGCCATTGGTCAAAGTGACATGTCTAATCCACTCCACAGCTCCACAGGATGTTTACTGTATCATTTCTGAAATATTATGGGAAGCTTCTAAACTTGTTGTATTTTGTTAAAGCAACGCCATACTGCTGGAACAATGCTGAGCAACGAATGCAAACGACGAAAGGGAAAACTATGTCTGCATTTAAATTTATTTTTCTAACACATTTCCTCTACTTTGCATTTGACGCGGTGGCATTATGGCAGCAAGTTAAGGGTCGTGACAGGGATATTTATGGGTTTACTATAACCTTTATATATTGCTTTGGGTATCTGTGGGGTATGGTCATAATGATCAACATGTGGTCAAAGGGTACTGAATCTGTGTGGATATTTGACCAGCTCGCAAAATTGGATATGAATTCACAAAGTAAGCAACAAAATTATTGTTAAATCAGGTTTTTTAATCAATTTGTGGACACTCACTCAGGGACCTCAAAAAATAAGCGGGAATCCAAACTGTTGGAATACATTTTGGGATTGGTTGCATACGCTTTTGTTGTGGGTATCCTGTTTTCGAGCGTTGTGCTATGGGCTTCCATGGAAAAGAAGGGTTTTCTATATTCCGCGCTACCATCCAAATTCAAAGGACGGGGACTCTTTACGATGTTTCTTTTAATGGAAATTTGGACAAAGAGCTTAGTAATCTCTTAAATACTATGGGATCTGTTGTTTCTACTCGTCACCATTATAGTCCCATCTTACTGGATGGCTGAAGAAATGTATGAAGATTTAACCTTTGTACAGAGGGTCACTTGGCCACGCAACAAGGGGAAAATTTGCACATCAAATTAGCACCAAATCCTGGTTACTATGATTTTGCTGTGTGACAAAAGTGACCACCATGTATATACTTCCTTCCGTCTGTATTCCATATTTTTAATAAATCCACCTTTTTTAGACGTCATAAAAGGTCGGCAAAGCAGCATCTTGGAACATATCGGGAATTTCAGGTTCTAATCAAAAACGTAAACGAATGCCAATTGCGATTAAAGCTTCCACTAATACTTGAAATCATGTTTGGTTTCCTTCTTGTCGGTTACTTTGGTTGCTTCCGACTTTTCGGCAAGATGTCACCACCACTGACGTATCTGGTATTTCCAGCCCTTGTTAATAGTTGCAACATTATTCCGATGCTTATTCTACTTCCCGCTGCAAGACTGGGGAGGATTTCGAGAAAGTATTTGTCTCAAATTAGAAGGACCTTGTTAAATGGAAGGTCGGTTTCCAAGGGCGATGGAAAAATGTTGAGAGGGTTGCAGACGTTTGGCATTAAAATTGGATATTTAAGAACAATTGAGCACTTGCACATTGCTACATATTTTATGGCAGTCACCAGCTATACTATTTCAATGCTTGTTGCAGTTACAGAATAGGTGAAATAAAAGCCTGGATTGTAGTTTGGTTTCAGTTTCTTCTTGCATTTTACTTGTTAATGATAGCATGAACACTAGTTTTATCAATATTAAACAACATCATTCATACTGATAATACGTAAATAGACTTGTTCATACTTGGATAATTCATGTTTTATCCTTTGTTTTCTGAATTATATATGTTTTACCGAATTTCCTAAGATTCGAGCCTTTCATTGTTATCGTAAATGTCACTTTGGTGTAATATCAAGGGATTTTGGGTAGGTTCGTAAACGCCAGTACGGACGGCGTCTGGAAAATTTTGAAATTCAGTAGTACAAATATGACTTAAACATGTATTACAAA
This sequence comes from Folsomia inoculata, assembly GCA_034695825.1. Lineage (NCBI taxonomy): Eukaryota > Metazoa > Arthropoda > Collembola > Entomobryomorpha > Isotomidae > Folsomia > Folsomia inoculata. The sequence continues at coordinate 11,678 of JAQIWQ010000055.1, read as the reverse complement.
ATACTTTAAGCCCTCACTGCACCATCATTGTATGGACCCAAAAACATTCAAAAGGATTTTTCAAATAGATGACAGTACTTGTTAATTTGAGAATAAATAAAAGATTGTCAAACGTTTATGTAGTGTCTATTCCATCAGTGCATTCAACTGTCTGAAAAAACAGATTTATTTGACATTTGGTAATTCTTCATAAATTTGAACTAAATTTTAACTTGATGGTAATTCATCATAAAACAAACAATAAAGTTGTACGTATGTTGTTGGTTCCACTCGTAATTTGGCGCCAAATAATTTCGTTTAAATCGCATTGGTTCTCACCACTTAAAGTTGAATTGTTTCTACATTTTTAGCATAGCTTTCCCTAGTATCCTGCAATCTCTGTGAATGTTCCGTCCAGTTCGTCCACAATACCTCTGCATTTGCTCTTTTCATTTTGTAATTCACCTTTTTAAAATGAATTTGCACATCAATTTAAATCCCTTTATGAATTATTAAATAGTCCTTATACCATCAACACGATCCACCTCCTTTAACAACTTTGTTACAGTAAATTCTGAAAAGTATGCTCGAGCTTCGACTTCCTTCAATTTGGCTGTTAGAATTGCAATGTTTTTCTTGTGTTGTACCTCCATCAATTTAGCCTTCTCCTCAGAAACTTCTAGAGATTTTAAATTATCTCCGACGACCTTTAGCTCTTCTTCAAGCTCTAGAATCTTTCTGGAAATCCATTCATTATTTCGCATCCATATTTTGTTTGTAAAGGCTCATAATTAAAGCTCAGAACTCACAATTCTCCCGTATGAACTCGATCCTCTGCCATTTCACAATCAATTTCCAAGAATGCCAACCTATTAGAGACCTCTCCCTCTTTTCGGTCTGCTTCCTCAGCCATGCTGGTAACATTCTTGAGCATGGCATCAAGGGCTTTTATCCTCTCTGCATCTGTAATTGCTCGGCTCTCTAGGACATTGCACATTCTGCAATTTTAAGCAAAAAAGTTGACCATTTGTCATCTAGTCCTTGTCAAGAATGGATATTAAAATTCCAAAGGTATTATACACCCACCGATGCGAATCATCTGCAAGTTGGGCTGCAGCCTCATGTTTAAGTTCAGTTTGCTTCAAATTGTCTTCTGTTTTCTCAAACTTTGTCTCAATTCCCTGTAGTTTCCGGCTTAGTGTCGTCATTTCCGATTCAGCCTATGCATTTGCATTTAAATTAATTTGAAACCTTACACTTACTATAAATATGCAAAAACTTACAGCTTGCAATTTCTTCTCTTTGGCTTCCAGTCTTTCAATTGCAGTCATCAAAGTTCCCTTTGTAACTTCAAATTCCTGACCAATTTGAGCTATCCGTTTTGTAATAAAGTCCACTTCGTCTTGAGTCTTTTCCACGCGAACTTTTGCTTGTCTCACACTTATCTCTGCGACCTCTACGCGATCCATTGCAGCATCTTTATCCCTCTTCATGTATTGTATCTTCTTTTTGATGGCGTCCATTTTGGAGAAATTAAAAACAAAACTTTTCAAGCTTAAATTTCAAAAATGTTAGGGTTGGAAGAACTAAATTAAGCGAAACTTTCAGCAGATTTCAACAAGTTTGACTACGGAATGGACTAAATTAAGCGAAAAGCAAAGGCGTGCGATTTCTTTCTTGGTACAAGGTTGAGTATGCATGCAATGCATCATATTCAGCTTTGGTTTTTGCAAAAGCTGATTTATTTTCATACCAAACCATTCAATGTGTATATGTATATGGTTGTCTTTAAGATGGCATAGGTTGGTAAGACAAGTGTGAGAATTGAAGGTAAAGAATATGCAGACCTTGTCTGTGTTTAATATGCATAGCTATCGGATTTTGGCTAAAGAGAAGAAATAACATTTGAAAGAGTTGACGACGAGTGACTGATTATTTTTGGAGTGAGTTAGCCCTGTCTTCCGGCACGGGATTACAAATAAACGAGTAGGTGAGAAATATGCCTGGTTTGTTACACTTTCTTGTACCGAGTAATGACAGAGGTATGTATGTATGTATTCTGAAAGTGCCAAGCTGTTTGTAATTCACAGTGAATGAATTGGATAATATTGTTTTTGGTTTCGTCTAATGTTGCCAGTTAACAATTACCATGTCCATTAATGACATGACCATTAAATATTCACAATATTACCAATAGAAACATATGCCTCTGCTGTATGAAGACATACATTCCACACCTCACACAAGTACTAAATCTATAAAACAAGAGAAACAGTAGAGTAGATATTAACCAGTGTGACCAGAAGCTGCTAGTAGCGTTTTATTTCATACTGATGATAATCTTTATCATAATCTACTTACGTGATTGGGATTTAACTGCTACAATTTCAACCGATTGGTATAGTCTCTTGTAACTCTAAAGCTGAGAATGTTGTGCATTGAACCCAAGGAGCAGTAAAATAATAATATTTGTCGTCTATATAACATTAGAAAATAATCATAAAGGACAATATTGCAATTTATGTCTGATGGAACAGTATTGATTTTACTAATGATATATATATATTTCTCATATCATTCAGTAACCATAGAAATAAGCACCAATGTGGGTTTATTTTTTAGCTCCCTAATAAGACTATCAATAATGTTTATCTAAAGATTGAGATGCAAGTCCAAGCCATGACTTGCTTTAATTGCCTTAATTCATAGAATTGGAGCGTATGTACTTAATTCCACATTGCGAAATACACGTGAGAAATAAATTTTGCGTTGGGAAAAGAATTAAAATGGTACAACCCACAATGCACTGAATTCCTCGTTCTATATAGTTATTTGCATTCTGTTTAGTGCAGCAGGTTTGGCACACTAAACAGTGCTTTGCGTTGTGAAATCGGGTTCGGTTGGCTGGACATTTGTGACATCTTTGTTGATAAGAGTATTCAATTCCTTGTTGAATTAGCATTGTAACTTTCATTCAACAATTAACCCAAATACTCAATCAGATCAGTTCGAATTTCTATAATACATTGGTTGCAACCTTTTGGCACACATTGTTTGGGTACTAGACTGAACTAAAAGTTTGTGTGTACATTTATTCTGTTCCTACAAAATTATGATGTCCAAACTCCGAACCAGTATTCGGTTAATTTGTGTAACAATCCTATCCATATTCCTCCTGATTTTCCTTCCACCCACAATTATATTCCTACTACTTCCAGGTGCACTTGTACGATATTTTGTCTCTATTTCTGCCCGATTATTACAACCTCCAGGATTAGGGAAAATGTTGACTGCCCTCTCAGTGTCACATGCTATAAAGGAAGACTGGTCTACGATAGTTGTTCCCATGATTCTGCAAGGGGAACCAGATTTGGATAAAATAAAGGCCGAATTCAGCACAAAAGTCGTGTACGCAAAGGATGAGTCAAATGGTGGTGGTGGTCTGCTTTATCCTGAACTAACCCAGACGGTAGTGTCCTGGATGGGGTTCTTATTTTGGAAGGACGTTCCCAATTTCAAACTTCCCATCACTTGTCACAAGTCCTTAACCTGTGGGCAACTTGAGACTCCTATAGGAAGGGCTTTTTTAATCTCAATGGCCGAGAAAAAGTGGGATTTTGGGAGCGAAGTCCTGTGGGACTTTACCATTATCCCGGGCGATGGACAATTTGCATTCATTGGACGCTGGCATCACGCCCTTACTGATGGCATCTCTGCAATAATAATGTTGGATGAATTGAACAGCCCAAAAATGCTTGACATTATTAAAACAAAAATTTCAAAACGTTCCAGTTCCATAATCTTTCGCTATTTTGGAGTATTTCGGATGCCGTGGGATCTCGCCAAGTATTTGGAAGTTTCCATAAGAAATTGGTCAACCCCCGATATTTTTAATGTTGGCCCTTCAGTCTTGAAAAACTCTCTTACTTTTGAATCCATTAAACCATTAGAATTTGAAAAATTGAAAAATATGGCAGGATCAGGGTCTTTTACAGGGGCTCTAATCTCCGTTATTACCACCGGAATTCGAAACCAGGTATTGAAAAGGGATGGAATTGTGGAGGGGAATATAATCCTACATATGAATCTGCCTGACGCAAATCATTCTCGTAAATTACGAAATGCCGTGTAAGGATGTTTCATTTTTTTAAATTTTATTATTAACCTTTTAAATATACAATATTGAAATACAAATTGGTTTAGTATGATTGGATATATAGAACTACCAATCAAAGAAAGCGACCCAGCTGAAAGGATACGCCAGATAGAATCTCAACTTGCCTCCCTTAAAAAATCTACATTTTGCATCTTTACGTCTTGGATGGGTCGATTGTGGAACTGCCAATTTCCATTTATTGTTAAATGGACAATGGCGTCTGCCTCGGGCACTAAAACAGTGCTGTCACTGATTAGTCTACCTTTCAATCGGGTCCCGTTTAATATGCTGGACCATCCCTTTCTTCGGATGCATAGGACTCCAATTGTAGGGGCGGCAGGTACAAGGGGTGAGGTGCAATTACTGCATTAAATTTCTGTGAATTTTCAAATTTCTACACACTGTCTGATGTGCATTTTTGTCCATTTTGATTAGTTGTGCCCATCCTACTCGTTAGGAACGGGAAGGACGCAAATTTGGGCTTTGCTGGTGACTCGGGTATTTTAAAACCAAACGTAGCGACTGCACTTTTGGACGAAATTGTTTCTGAAATTCATACGAGATTGGGTGCGGGGAATAATGATGACGGTCAACAGTGCAGGGTGGGGCTGGAATGTTTAGTTGATTCAACAATATGAAATATTGTACTCCCATGGACATAGACAAAAGTTCAAAAGTTCCGACTTATTATGTGAAATACCATGGGAAATATTCACAATTGTATTGGCCGGAATTGATGGGAGTAGTCCAATAAAGTGGCATTTATTAATTGGTTCACGTAGCTAATTACAAGCAAATGCAGTTTTAGAAGAAATTAATTGCTTTAAATGTGTTTCAGTGGATGCCAATTAATAAATTCCACTTTTTTGGAATGCATGTATTAAAATCTGGTGATTAATTTATCCTATCGTATCACATTATTCTTGTCTTGCGAAACGCTGTAAAACTTTTAATGATGAAATCAAGATTTTATGCCTTCACCTTCAAGGATGATTATTGAGCAAGTACATGCATGATACATATACATACTTGGCTAAATACAAGTTTTTCATAACATTGCGAAATTGGTAAGTTTACTGGATTTATATTAAACATTTTATCAGATTCTGGGAAACTGATTAAACCCAACGTGTATGAATGCCAGTTTTTAGACTGGGTATTCCAGAATGCTTTAGACCTCCAGGCAGCCCTATTCATATTTATGTATATCATGAAATAACGTATCAACGTATTAGTAACAAATAGATTAAGAAAGTCCATGGCATCAAGCATTAAAATGAGTTATACTATAGCGAATGATTGCTGTATCCACATCTTAAAATGAATGCCCGCCATGTAAACTTTTGCATTGCGGTGCATGGTGAGAACCTGAAGTGATTAATTGCTAATGAAATCATGTTTTTATAAATAATGGTACAAAATAGCCACTTTGTTGAAGGGGATTTCTGGATGGTGATTTCTCAAGCTGATTCCAAACAATTAAATTTTAATACGCATATATCATTGACCATTAAATTTGGCTACTTGAAATTCTCATTACCATTTTAATATGGCATTCATTACTCGAGTTAAATCAGTCAGTCTGTAAAAATGGGTTGGCCATGGGTCTTGTTGTTCATCTTATCATCATCATGCGCCATAAATTTGAATACCAGCACCCAAACTTTGGATCACTACGAGACAAAGTCCTCCCGGATATTGTTCCTCTTCCCTCTATCCGCATATTCAGAGTGCAATGCAGTCCACCCACTTGTAATGAAATTGCTTGAAAAAGGTCATCAAGTCACGTGGGTCGCATCCGTGACTACTGGGACAAGGCATGAAAATTATACAGAAATAAGTCCTCTGCCACCGCCCACGGTGCACGACTACTTTGGGGGTAATTGCCACTACTTAATTACAATATATAATTTGACTTTTTTAATCATTTGTGTGTAGGGTCCCCCAACGACTCGATCCTTATTCATCGGCTCCGCCAAAAACGTGTACTACCATTTTTGTTGGCCTGGCAACTGGCAGAGATTAATGATAAATGTCACCTAGTCTACGAGAATCCTTCTTTTAAATCCCAAGTCCTGAATCAGACCTTTGATTTAATTTTTTTAAATGGAAATTTGCACCATTGTCTCCTGGGACTTGTGCATCGGACCCCTTACATTCTCTACACATCGGTACCTTTTACTGGGTATGAATTTCAGTTTTGGGGCGTCCGATTTCCCAGAAGTATTGTCCCATGTGTGATCCTGGCATACACTCAAAATATGCAGTTTCCAGCCCGATTGATAAACACAGCGTTGGACTGGATACTTACTCTGACATACGGGTGGGAAGTCGTAGGTCGAGCTGAACCCGTGTACAAGGCCCATTTAGAGCCAGGACTACCCTCAATGTCTACCTTGGAGAGAAACGTTTCCCTCATTTTCAGCAATAGTCATCCAGTCCTCTCATCACCCCGGCCGTTGACGCCAGACATTATTGAAATTGGCTGTCTCCAATGCAGGCCTCCCCGTCCGTTGGAGCTCCGGGGTGAATTGGAAAAATTTATAAATGGCGCGGATGGCGTCGTATTTTTTAGCATGGGTTCCATGTTTCAAATCTCGACTTTCCCTGATGATTTAGTCCGAGATATTTTACAAGTGCTGAGCAGTTTGAAAGAGAGGGTGGTTGTTGTGGCGGATAAAAAAGATTTCAGCAAGTATAATTCAAGCAATTTGTTATTTATTCCTTGGGTTCCACAACAGGATGTTTTGGGGCATTCAAAGACACGGTTATTTATCTCACATGGAGGTTATCAGTCTTATCTTGAGGCGAGTTATCATGGCGTTCCTGTTGTAATGCTGCCTATTAATAGTGACCAAGGTGGGGCAGGGGCACATGTTCAGGAATTTGGACATGGGATAACCCTGGAGATTTTGCACTTGAGGAAAAAGGGGTTTGAAGATGCTGTGCTGGATGTCCTGAGAAATGCAAGGTGAGTAATGTCATTTTTGACAAGTTGCCAATTGAGATGTTGCCAATTTTAATTTTAATAATTGACAGGTATAAAGAAAGGGCAAAAGAGCTATCAAACTTATTTCGAGACCAGCCTGAAACTCCGCTAGATAGAGCTGTGTTTTGGACAGAGTATGCACTTCGTCATGGGGGAGCACAGGTGTTGTGGTCATCTGCACGAGGAATGAATGCATTTCAATATTATGGGATAGATGTGTATACATTTATTTTGGCGGTGGTACTAATTATCGCTTTAGGAATGGCGGGAATTGTTTCAAAAAATTCAAATTACTCTGCTCTTTCCGTTACATGTATGATTGTCGCTTCATTTATTTGGCAAACGTGATGTAACCCAATACTAAGCACTTTGGGTCGACTGTAAATATAAACAGGAAGGGAGTCAAGACGGGGTCCATTTACATATCACGCTCTATAAAACGGTAGCAGTTGAACTTTGCTTCATAGAATTAAATCCCTGTTAACCTTTGTATATATCTGCCTGGGCACTTTGAGGAGGGGGTAAACAGGTAGCCAAGTAATTCCTCACCATCATGTGAATTTGATGTTTAGACAACACCAAGAAGTTGAGCAGTCATTGGCCAATTACTTGTGAGAAATATTACAATCTTTACAATCACTTGATAGTAGGTAGGAGTAGTAATACCTCACCTAAGATGTGGCAAAAATGCATACTTCCTTTGTCTAATTTGTCTGTATAAACTTTTGAACATTCTGTAATAAATGATACCAAATGTGCCACGTTTGCACCAGTTTTTCCTAATAATAAAGGTCATTTGGTTGTGATGAAATGAAATACAGTAGCAAAATAATTTAGAAATAAATAAAAAAAGACACGTGTGTTGATAAGATGTATCTCTACTCTTGATTGCAATTAACCCAAGTGTCCAATAATGAAACATTGTATTATCCATCAAATTGTGTTAAATTTGTTGCTTATTTCTGGATATTTAGTTGTGATTATGCTTAATCACTTCGTTAAAAGCCTTGTTGAAAGTGGAATGAGAAGCAGCAAGTTGAAGGTAACCATTTGAACCTGAGGGTCGTAAAACTTCTTTTTCTCACGCTTTTGGAAAATAATTCCACCATAGTAACCAAGTGGGAAATTGCCAGTGATTACAATATTTTATTAATTTATCCTTGTTCTGGTCAAGTTACCACTACCTAACTAAGTCAGTGGTAATATTTTGAGAGTGTGTAATTAAGCTTGGCGTTTACTCTGTTTGCCTCGTATTGAGTGAACCTCTCATCTACTTGTTGTAGATTTGATTATGGTTAAGAATAAAACAAATCAAAGTAAAGGAACGTGGTACATAAACATTTGTAAATATTCTGAAATATAACTTGGATTTTGTTAAATTTAATATATAAAAGAAAAAGTGACTTAAACACACAAATAACAATGTAGATAAGATAATATTTGATTTGGATTATATAGTTGTCAAATATATATCGGTATTGATTATTGATACTGTTTTCCACAACCAAACATGGGATTTAGATGAGGAATTAAATTATTGTCCATTAGATTTTATTATAATCTTAGAGAGCAACAGTTAAAGTAGAAAAAATTGCAAGATTATTATGACTTGCCAAAAAATGACGTTTGCAAAATCCTGCTGTACTTATTTAACAGTGACACTTGTCACATTGTGCGTTTCTTGTTTCATAGCCCCGATAATTATTGTCATCATGTCGCCATTTCTCATCTTGAGGTTCTGCGTGAGTAAATTCGCAAAATTCGGAAATGTTGGGAAAATGTTGCATGCAAAAGGTGTAATTATGACGTTGGGGAGTATTTACGAAAATCCAAAGAATGTGATTGTGGTTAATATTACTCTGGAAGGAAGTCCAGATATAAACCGGATTAGAGCAACGGTACAAGAACGTTTAATTGACGCTCAAGACAAAAGGTAAGGAAAGATTACATGTAAAATGCAAAAAAAATCATAAATAAAATAAAAATGTTTATGGTTATGTTTACCAGGGGGAAGCCCAAGTTTCCAGAACTATGTCAAAACCTAGTAACCTTAATGGGTTTCTACTTTTGGAAAAATCTGCCCAATTTCAAGTTGGATGAGCACGTGCACTTTTACGAGTCGCGTATGGATGAGTCTATGAATGCTGACATGAACATGTTGGTAAAACATTATCTGCAGAAGGATTGGGACAGGGGTAGGGCATTATGGGAATTAATTGTAGTCCCTCCTCTATCCAATTATGGATCAGTCGAAAAGGTCAGATTCTTGATACGTTAGAAAACTATGTGTGACGCCACAACTGAAGATGGGTTTCTGTATTGTGTAACAGGGTTCCTTTCACATTCTGCTACGTTTCCATCATGCCTTATTTGATGGGTATTCGATTCTAAAATTCATCGAGTATCTCAATACAACATCCCAAGGCCACACCGTCATCAACAAAAAAACTGATGCCACAGTATCGGGTATCAAATGTGGGGTACCATTTCCTATAAAGGCGGCGTGGGATTGGTCTTGGCATTTTGTGACATCCTCCAGCGCAACGCTTTCGGACCCTTTCCATATCGCCGATAGAGGGCTAAACGGTACTTGTTCTAGAGCCAATATTCAAATCCCACTCACTGACATCAAATCAGTCAAGAGGGATTTGGGTGTTGGATTCAGCTCTCTTCTTGCATCCATGGCAGCAGGTGGACTCGCAAATTTCTTTAATGAGCTTAAACTAGAGGGCCATCTTTCTTTCCGTTTTCCGCTCTCACATAGCTACAAGGATAAATTAAGGAACAATTGGTAAGGTTTTTTAAAGAATGACCAAGCCTTGCTCCAATATGTACTTATTTGCATTTTAGGTTATTTGCCGATATAAATGTCGAAATGGGAAAATGCTCTTCGGAAACTATGAAATCCGTCTTGGAAATTGACCAAAACTATCAAAGAGCAAAATTATCAAATCTTCCTGGCTTGATGGGGGTCTTGACTGTTTTAGGGGGTTGCTTACCACCCTGTATCTTACGTGGTTTCCATTCCAAATTATTCTTGAACCCCCTTATCGTCATTACAAATCTTCCCAGATCTGAGGATCCATCAGAGGTGGCAGGCTACAAGGGTACGGATGCCAATTTTGTCACTTCTGTGGCTGGAACTTGTGGTAAGATTACGATTGTTGTGAATGTAATTATGACAATGTGAGTTTGTTAATATGTAGGCATTGTGTTTGGGGCTCTTACACACGAGAATCATTTATCCATCACTGTGTCTGGGGATACGGCGATTATTCCAAGTGATGCAGATGCCATGAAACTGCTGCACCTTTGCCTCCAAGAGTTGAACTTGCTCAAAAAGGAGTTGCCTGTGAATACTTTTACGGAAGCGTGACAGTACATGGTAGTAATCGTAAACTATTGTATGAAATGTTGCAATAAATCATACCGTTATCCATCCAAAGGGCAGAGACAGATTGCAGTGTTTCCTACTCTGTTTCTGTTTTGGATACAAAAGTTACATAAACTCATCCCTGTACAAGAAACATATCCTGCTCCATGTTTGGTTTAGGTCCTAAACCTTTTACTTTTCGGTGGTTGAATTCCTAATCGAAATATTTTTATAACTCTGCAAGTAAGTAGCAAATAAGAGCAGGTAATGAACAATTTTAAACGACTCTCACATTTACATAACTTAGCAAGTTTTTTAAGCCTTATATTCATTACAGTAGGTTCATTATTCAATAAGTATACATGTAATCATTTTAACATGTAAAGGTTAAACATGTATAGGATACAAGGATAAATTGTGCTACACTGCAATGGCATTGTGAATGCATGAAACTTTGCTCCTTCCCTTTGCCTTTTTGATGGGTTGTTTCCCCAAGAATAGTTCTATTTAAAGAAGGTCCCTATTGGTTTAACGATACAAACCCACCAAATAGTATGTTGCTATTATAGCAACCAGGTTCTAAATACATTCCAATTCTCCCTTTTTGGTTTGGACTTTAAATGTCACTAGGAGAATGATTCAGTCATCCTTTAGCCATTCCATCCTTTAAACCTACCATTGTCTTGGGCTGCAACAAACTCACAATTTACAGTTGGCCAATACTGCTACAAAATTTCCGAGGCTATGTAAATGTACTTTTAATACCATTTTACATATTAACATGGTAAATATTTATCTTGTTAACAACTTTCATTTTATACATTTGAAGCACTTTTAAAAATATCTGAATAAACTTTGGGTTTACATAAACTGAATAAGCATCATCAACGGTGGGTCATTTCCTTAGCGATTTTTGAATGAACACTAATTTGAAAAAACCCTGTAAAACATGCGGTTAGTAAATGTACATGGATTATACATCAACCGTATCACATTCAATTTATTCAAATCACTCTTCACCTATTTTTGCATAATTTTAAGGGTGTTCTTTGGAACTATTTTCAAAAGAATTATTTTAAAAGAATTTCTTGTTAGCAACACAATTTTTTATACAAAAAAAGCATTTTGGCCATTGGGCTCTGATTACTTGCATGCTGGGCTGATTTATACAAATGCACTCA
>JAQIWQ010000054.1:0-32455 GCA_034695825.1 Folsomia inoculata | reverse complement strand
AAGGGGATGTGCAGGAGGAAATGGGACGAGGAGGAGGAAATGGGAGAAGGGGACGAGGAGGCGGAAATGGGGGGGGGACCGACTGGTCGGGCTTCTTACTTGTAAATATAAATGTGTAATAATCAAGTCGATGAAGCATGGGGATTCCAAACTCTCCACCTGATTGATAATCAATCACTGATGACCAAGTCAGTCATCAGATTTGAGGTTTACTGCCCCTACCACCCTTTCTCATCCAGATTTGGACAGCATACTGTGAGCATGTAGTTCATGTATCGTATCGTCTTGATAAAATCATCTTCATAAAATCGAAAGTGTTCCCTATTGTTTAACTGTTGTCGTTTAAATATCTATCCCAATAATGTTTTATTTCAACCATCATCACCGTCAGAAGCTGTTTCCCCCAACTTTGCTAAAACTTGGCGCAATTCCAGCTGCTAGGCTTTATGTCTTTCAATAGGTCACACTATTCAATGTAATGTATCGGTCTAGGTTTATTAACGCTCTCTTTGCTTCGTTATTAGACAAAAAAAACGAATTATTTCAAATCATTTCCAAATGGCTGCAGATTTCCTCAAGTGTCTGCCGATTTAACGGAGGGAATGTTATAATAGTAAGTATTTCAAACAATTGACATGAATTATTCTCGTTCTATTTTGAAGGCACTTTTCCCGCTTCATCAGCGTCTCACCCTACTTTTTGTTCATGAATTGCTAAACCTTATGAATTTAACCTGTTTTAGTTGCCGATAATATCATTGACTTTCTCCAGAAGCATTCTTTAGTGTTAATTAATTTCCCGTAACCCTGTTTGTTATGGAGCAGACATTAATGAAAATAATTCACACCATTTACAATATTCTTGATGATGAGAATTCAACTGTCCTGCATAAACAATTCGAAATGCAGTTTTTGTCAATATAGAATGGCAGAATCCATTTTTAATGGAACAGATTCCATCTAATGCTTATAAATTTAACATGATACAGGTGAAAATATATAGTTGATTCGATTGATGTAGTATGGAAGTAGTTTTAGGTGGAATTTGTTGTATAATTTCGTCATTCTTGAGTGTTTGGTGAGGTGCGTGGGTTGGGAAGTATAGCTGGATGTTGGTTTGTGATCTGTCGAAAGATAAATAAATTTTGATGATGTTCATGATAACCTTAGAAAATAGATGACTTGGTGGTCAGAATTGTCCTCGTTCGTGTTTTGAATTGAATTTAAATTGTGTGAAGTTAAATAAATTGTTTAGTGATTACAGATAATTGTATTGATTTGGACATTATGCTGCCACTTCAGCAGATGATAACTACCTACTAATTGTTAGTCAATTGCATCACTCACTGCTGGAACTAACTAAAGAGGATCAAATTGTATTTGAAATTGAACATGTAATCATGTCATCAACAATTAGATGTAATCAAATCCGTTCTTCTTGGGACATTATGAGCGTAGAGATTAAAGGGATTGGGTTTAAAGAGGTGCGATGATAATAATCTGTATAATAGTTTGTACATGGTATGGTATGGCCTTCCAAATTTGAAGGCATGCAAAAACCTTGCACTGCAAATGCCCTCGATTACCAGTAAAACCAAAAGTTGAATGGACTTAAAATAACAATGATCGCAACAAATAGATACGGACAAGACGAGCTTAACCACAATACAATACAGACGTTACCTTAGCATCGGCAACCTTTATTTTTTATTGAAAATTTTTATTATAAATGTGCGATTCTCTATTTCAAAGCAACTCAAAAAATCGTTGTTTCCTACTCTTAGCGCACTCCCTCTGTCACCTCAAAAGTTTCTCTTTTTGGGAGATTTTATGGATACAAAGTTTTGCACCTGCAATGATTAATCGTCCTTGATAATGGACAATTAATCCCGGTAACTTGTGTTTTTAAACCACTCGAATCCAGGAATTTCTATTTACCAAACTGTACAACAACGTCGTTCGTTGCGAATTTTAATCAATCACTTCAAGTATTTTGCTACCTGGACATTTGGCAATGCCAATTTATTGCAAAACATTGTATAAGGGCATAACAAATTTAGACCCCAATCATTCATTGTCAGTCACATTTATCAACTCTGATTGTAGATATTCAATCAACTCTTTTGTTTGCAAGCCCAGTACCATACTTGACGGGAGTGATCCATTAACGTCGTTTGTTGGATTGGTTAAGATATCAATTCAGCAAACATTCGGGAATTTTGCAGACGTGAAAGTTGCGTAAAATTTGCAACGAGTTCAACAAAATCATACCGAGAAAATGACTGCGACCTTGAAAATAAATTTTATGTATTTGGTTTTTATTTTCTGATCATACCTAATTTGGATTTACATTTACATCGAAAATTTTGAATTTAGGGACATCCTTTAACTGCGGATCTAAACGGTCTTTGAGCTCCTGGTGTAAACCAATGATAATCCACACCCGCAGAATTGGGTCCAAAGCAGACTGTAGCCCCAGTAAAGTTGGGGTTAGCATAAAGTGTCCACCAAGTTACACCCGTTGTTAGAAGGAAGGTCCCAACAAATCCAAAGTCTGCTATTCTGTCCTCCACATTAACAACTCCGATCCCACCAATGGAAGAGTTGTAAGTCCCGGGATAGATGGAAATAGCTTGGGTGCTTGTGTCACGTGGCCCCTGAAACATGATCGAGTTTATACCATTGAAAGGATTGCCGTTCCTGCATTCGGTTGGGTAAGCACTGTGGTAATATTCGTAGTTAATCTCCCGGTACATGCGCCAACTGAGGAAAGAATATTTTTGTCTTAAAAGACCCTTTACATAAGATAAAATTGGTTACTTACAACCCTGTAGTACAATAAGATTGGGCGCCATTCAGGATATCTCTGAAGGGAGCAACATCCGGTTGATTGGCTGTAATAGCGAATACGTCTCCCGTCTGATTCAACCCCGTGTAAAGTCTGAGTTCATGCTGTAGACCAGAGATTGACGTTGCAAGAACGAAAATACTGCATAGTTGGAGGAAATTGACCATTGTTGCAACTTTCAATGTTCACTATATCAGATAAATGGTTTAAGCTCGGGGACAGGAACAATACTGAAATAATTCTGCAGGTGTTCAAGCACCTGGCAATTAACATTCCATTCAATCACTCATTTCATGCTTTGGTTGACAGTTCATTGGACATTGAGTGATCACCCACCGCACAGTGCTCATTCCATACACATTTGCGATGGAGTTATATTTCACCATTTCACTTATTGTATTCAGCATTCGATACCTATTAATCAAGCCGATGTTAGATTAGATTAAATATCCTCAACCTGAACCTAATGGCTTTTGTTTTCGCCATTCATAACCACACTGATAAAACGGCTAAAAATCTCAAGATTATTGTCTGGTGTCGGGTAATATGAATCACAGATGTACAAAATGATTTCGACGATCCACTTCTATTGGCTATTGACTTTTACTCTGTAACTTGCTTTTGCAGGAACTTTATGTATTAGCTCAAACCAACATCCCTGAAAACCATATTGCGTTACTTTGGACTCGTCTGAGCTTGATAATGATTTCCAACACTTGTTATTGGGAATTTAGCTTTCGGTTGTTATGCAATAAACAAACAATCTCATGCCAAGTGGACAAAAAACACTCTCCTCGACGCGTTAAGATAACGTTAAAAGTATGCCATCCATCAGCTTGTTTACAAATTTCGAGCTCACCAAGCCCATCCATTACGGTCGTGTTTGACATTGACATTGACAAATTAATCAACTCAAGCACTCAAATTAAAGTTCACACCCAGAATAAAAACGCTGCACCCACCTGGCCAAACCTTCATTTAACACTCTCCCAGAATGACTACTTCCGCACTTGTCGCCCTTATCTTCGTGGCCGTTGCCTCCCTTGGCGGGGTAGAGCCCCACGGAGCCCTACTCGACCCACCAGCTCGAAACTACCTCTACCACACCGGTCTCTTCCCTGATCAACCCCCACAATGGAACTACTACGCCATGGAATGCGGTGGTAACAATCCACAGCCAGAAAATGTCGCCAACTGTGGAATGTGCGGAGACCATCTCTCCCTCCCCGTCCCAAGAGAGTACGAACATGGCGGTTACTATGGAAAGGGATACATTGGAAAGAACTACACTTCCGGATCAGTAATGATAATTTGTGGGCTTTCCTGACATTTTGACATGAATTCATGACATGAATTCATGACATTTCAGACCATCACCATCTCCACATCTTATGCTGCTGCCCACTACGGATACTTTGAAATGCACTTGTGCTCCTCTGCCACAGAGACGCCGGCCTGTTTCCAAAAGTTGAACATTATCAGCGCCAGTGAAAATGTTAGGACTGACCAAAGGGTTTGCGTTCCCTATGGAAATGACCAACACCGAACAATCACTGCCCGAGTTCAACTCCCCTCTGGGGTCAGGTGTAATCGTTGCACGCTCAGGTATTATTGCATCCTTTTATAATCCTTTTATAGTAAAGAAATCAACAATGGGGTTTGGTATTAATTTTCAGATGGACTTATCGAACAAGGTAAAGTACTAGTTTGTAACATGTATTTATTACCGATAAAGAACTAATGAATGAGGGAATTTGTTAAACAGTTATCCAGGGTGGTCTGGCTGGAGTGAGTGCAGTGTCAACCCCAACCTAGCTCAGGTCTTTAGAAACTGTGCAGATATTCGCATCAATTAATCAATTTCGAAGCAATTTACTTTATCAAATCTTTTCAAATATTGATGCAATAAATCAAACGCAAGCAACAAATACTAAACCAGATGACATATCCTGACTTGGCATAAAGTTTACATGTGTACCAGGTGAAGGGTAGTCATTGTAAAGCCAAACTGTACAATTCGATAAAATTGTCGTCGTGTCCTCTTTGGTACTCGCACTTACAAATTTTATAGTCAATGAGAATATTTTAATTAAACAATGTTGGAAACAAGTAAACACTAGTCCGACTTAAATTAGGTCACGTTGCTATTACAAATCCCGCTACGTTCGCTTGGTAAGAATTTCGCTTTAGAAGGAGCACCCGAAAAGCGAGTGTAACTGACATACTGGGTCCACCAATAGTACAAACTCAGGTGGTGGCCCTAATACCTTCTTCAAACGCGTCGCAACAACTCTGACAAGGGTATGAGTCATCAACATAATTAATGACACTAAAAAAACTCCAAGGTATAATTACTAAACCGGGCAAAAGCAAAATATTAACATAATTCCTCATAATTAACCATGACTTGGGTAAATAAATTTTGAAACAAAGTCTTTTCTGGGGTCCATCTGGGTGTCCGTATTTCTTCCAATTAAGCTTGGCCGTGTTGTCCGTCAGTGTTATGTAAGCTTTGTTTATTTTCACAAAGAGCTCTTCATTCCCATTCTCCTTATCTGGATGAAAGGTCAAGGAAAGCTTTCGGTAAGACTTTTTAATCTCGCTGATTGATGAATCCCGTCGAATTCCAAGGATTTTATACGGGTTAAAATTTATGTACTCTTCGTCAACATGGTCCGCCTAAATCCATTGTTATATATTAACAAAAGAAATTAAAAAAGGACAGTAAAAACGAATCCAAATGTCCAAATTTTTACATTTCGTCCAAGTTATTTGCTTACCCGATAAACCAGATAAATGGAAAGGATCCAACCAAAGGCTAAAATTACTCGAACCAATTTCTTTCGAAAACTCTCCTTATCTTTTTTTAATGCACATAATTGGCACATAAGTATAAAATTTTTGTTGTTTTTGAAATTTTTATTTTTATTTTCATTGGAATCTAGAGAAAAATGATAGCAAGTGGATGTGAGTAACGTCAAAAGTAAGATGACTAACATTGGTAAAAGAATGTAAATGTATTCTACTTCAATTTCATCAAATTTTACTCCCATTTTGGGATTTTAAAATATTATGAAATATTTAACTCGTCAGAAATCAAGTTGTTTTTTACAGGGTGAACAAAACGTAACAGTATGGCCATAAATTGTCAGAGCAGAAGTATTTTATCTTATCTGTAGGGATATCTGTTTGATGGTTAATACTTGGTGTGGACAAAATGATTACGCATATCGATTTTTCCTCGAAATAGTTAGTTATCAATGCTGAAATTGACTGGCTATGATCGAGTGTTTCGACCAAATCCTTTGTTCTTATTTGCTGTGCTAAGAATTTGCATTATGCCCACTAAACGAAACGTTGAACGTTGTTGGACAACTCACAAACTAGTGAGGAATAATTGCCTTGTGTTGCCAAAAATAATGTATAGGATTGGCATCATCTTCGAAAAACTCCAACCTTTAGAGTCTCCAAGTTCCTTTGTACAATAATCGTGTATTTTAGCGCTGACGTACTAAATCCTTCTGACGTTGTTTGGGCTTTGATTACAAGGAATTTATGTGCTTGACTGGAACAAATGCTCCAGTAGCAAAATATAATACCGGATGCTGTATCAGTTAAATTCATGTTATCTGGAATGTACTAGTGTCGGGAACACGTCACTTCATTTTATTAATTTGTGATAATAAAGCTGCAAAATAAATGTGATTTATTTCAAATTGATACGAGTATGTATACAATTCGTAAGTACATCCATTGTTGTACCAACCATTGTTGTTCCTTGATGTAATGGGTTAATAATCCATCATTTCAAGAGCTTTTAAAGGATTTCGTTCTTTTCTGTATCCTGCGAATTTTCATGAACTTCAAGAATTTTATAGAGTTTTGTATGTACATGCAGTGTAAAGCAACGTGGTGTGGTGTGCTAGTTGTCAATAGTCATTATCGTGAACTCTCTCAAAGATTTTTTTCTCAAGATAAAATATTCATTCGACTTTGTGCGCAGTTTCGTATAAAAGCCCGTTGAATAATCTTGCTGAATTTGAGAATGATGGATTCCCATCTGGATCAAGTCTCCAGCAGTCACACATTGACGAATATCTAATAAATGATAACCCACATTCAAACTGTAATTGATGATGATACAATAAATAGCAAAATCCACTGCATTTCATCACTTGCGAGATTCGGTTTGCTCATTCTCAGCCCACTTTCCAAGCCATTTTGCAAAATCTGCTGTCCAAGATAACCCAGGGAAGGGAGTGTCACACCATAGCTTCAAACCAGTTTGTAAACCGGTTTGTAATTTGTAAACCAGTTGATAACAATGTCGTAACATTGCTGATGATTTTCATACCACTTTTCCATTGCATTTACATATTGCAGCGATTGAATTTAGTTTAAAGGTGGATGCGTTGTAGTGGTGATTAATACATAACGTATCAAGCTGGACAAGGTAATATATGTAAATCCTTCCGATATGCAGTGTGATACATTTGGCATCACACCTGTGTGATTTTGTATCTCTTTCCATTGTTACAGTAATCCATTCAACATGCTAAATATAATTTATGCAATGCTTTCGCAAATTAGTTACCAACAGTTTAAACATAATCGAGCACATAATTTCATCCCAACAAAACCAGGCGTATGATTGTGTCGTATCTTATCACTGTGGTAATCCAATCATTGGAATCCCCAGGTTGAAACACTTTGGACATGATGTGATCCTCATTCACTGCTTCTCAATCCAAACACCATAAAATTAGTGCAAAATTGTACACAATCCGACCTTATTCGTTGCTTTTCTCTTAAATAATTATTGAATTTCATAATGAAACTGTCCTCATTCATTTTCGGTGCAATACCCTTGATTGTGCAGTTTTATGCCAAAAAGTACATGGATGAAGACAAGGCAGCAACGCTGGACGAACTCAAGAACGACTATGGGCTGCCTAGGGTTAAGGAATACGATTTTATTGTTGGTTTGTTACACAATTTTTCCTTAAATAAGTAATTCAAATAGTTTTCCAAACTTTAATTCAATCAAACACATGTATATTCATTTGTTTCAGTAGGGGGAGGAACGGCTGGTTGTATCGTGGCTGGGCGACTTTCAGAAAAATTTAACGTCCTCCTTCTAGAGGCTGGTGGCACCCCCGTCCCCCAGGCTCATGTGCCCTATTTCACAAATACAAGAGATCTCTCGCTCGATACTAACACAAACTATCTTTACAAATCTGTTCCACAATCAAACATGTCGCAAAGGAATGGTGGGGTAAGTGGAATTACATAATACGGGTTTGTATGTATGTAGTACATTGTTTCTACAAAACATTGATAATTACTTAGTTGTCCAAGGATTGAGGATGAGAATGAAAAACGTTAATTTTTGATTAAATATCACCCTTAGATTGTTGAGCTCGAAACAGGGAAAATGTTGGGAGGGTGTGGGTCTCATAATGAAATGGTACATCAACGAGGATCTCCGCTCGACTGGGACAGCTATGCTGCTGCAATAGGAGACAATTCGTGGCGTTATGAAAATGTACTCGAGTTCTTTAAGAGGAGTGAGAATTTCGTGGGACAGCTCATCCAACCGGATCAATCGGGTGAGGTGATATAATGCTCACACAAGGTTTTCTGGCATGCAATATTAGTGGCGGGACTAATTTCTAATTTCATAAATGTCAAAATTTGATTGAAGCCTTACATTTTAAGAGTATTACGGAGTTGATGGACCCCTTACTTTGGACACTCATTTGCCCACAATCTGGACGAAATGGGCAGAAGCCGGTCTAGAACTGGGATACCCGATTCGCGATCCGAATGCATTTCAGATGCCAAGTGGGTCAACAACTTGACTGCTACTGTTTGTACAAAGGTTTCACTACCCGACACATTTTTCTAGGTTTCACCCCCTTCCAAAAATTGATAGATAATGGTGGGCGAGTGAGCACGTACAACCGGTATATCCTTCCCTTTGAGGGTAACAGGGCGAACCTTACCGTGATCCGGTACGCCAAAGTAACGCAGGTAATGAGCACAAATTAGGGACGAATTTTGTTAGGGGATTTACCAAATTTAAGTTTTCAGGTGCTCCTGGATGAGAACAATAGGCCCTATGGGGTTGCATATTTGCGCCATGAAATACCTCAAATTGCCTACGCTTCGAAAGAAATAATACTCAGCGCTGGGACAATAAACTCACCCCTCATCCTCATGATGTCGGGAATTGGGCCAAGGGATGTATTGGAATCGGCACAGGTTAAATCCCTTAACAAACTTTAAGCAGTTTTAATTAAATTGAACCGTCTTATCCTGCCCGTTACATTTGTCCAGAACATATCCGACAATTTAAGTTTTTTAGATTCCCGTCAAAGTCCATAATCCTTACGTTGGACAAAATCTAAACGACCACATTTGGTTTCTACTAGAGGATTTCACATTCAACTCCTCTGCTTCACCATACATTCCCCGAATCACTGAGGAACAGCTAATAGCCGACATAACATCTTACCTTGAAACTGGTTCAGGGGAGCTGGGGGCTCTCCAAGCAAGTGCACAAGCCCTCTACGTTTCCTCCCGGGCAGTGGCAGATGGTCAAACAAACTGGACAGATGGACGAGTCTCCCTCCAGGTTCCGTGCCCTATGAGTTTCTCAGACAATCCAGAAACTTGGAGGGCCTGCTTCCACATGGAAGTAGACCGGCCGAAATCGAGGGGAAGGGTGACCCTTAACACTACCGCGTATTTAAATGGCATTACAGATTTTGTCAAGCTGGCCGACATTGACTTTAACGGGTTTAGCGATGAGAGTGATATGGAAGTCGCGTTGGAGGGTAAATACTGAATTGATTCGAGTCGAAATATGCGTAAATTATGCGTAAATTACGTTACTATATAGGAATCGACTTGATATTGAGAATTGTGGAAGGAACTGAGGCATTTCGTTCTATGGGGACGACCTACTCTGCCCAACCGGTAGATGGATGTACTCATCTCCCATTTAGATCGAGGGAGTACTGGGTTTGCTATGTAAATCATATATCCACAACCGCGATTCACATGGTGGGAACTTGTGCCATGGGGACAGTTACAGACTCTTCGTTCAGGTATGGACATAATAATATACATTTATTTTGCAAGTTTAGTTTACATATGAAGGTTAAATTTTTAGAGTCCTTAATGTTCCCGGCCTTCGGGTTGTGGATGCATCTGTTTTACCAACAACACCAAATGCTAATTTGAACGGTCCCGTTATCCTTCTAGGAGAAAAGGCTGCTAATGTTATTGCCCTTAATTGGGGTGGCAAATGAAACTACTCCAAGTATGTATAAAAACTATACATGAAAATGAATAATTTTTGTACACCCAATTAACGACTTTGAATTAAAGTGAATGAGATAGGAAACTTGAGAATTGTCTCGAATTCCGACCTTGTCGCAATTTATTCAGTCTATGCGGTTATTATAGACCACCCGCCTTAATTTGATTGCATTCGTTTAAAAATTTACAGATTCGTATAGATAAGAATTTTCAATGTAAATCATTTTAAAATACCTACAACATGCATAGAACAATTCGACCATTTACAATATTTTAGCGACTTCAAATAACATTGAGCTTTTCATACGCTTCTAAGAACGACTCTTGCATTAAAACTGAAAACACTAAAATACAACAAGTATCGACGTACTTAATGACTACAATCCACTTAAATGTTGAAATTGTTGAACGTTACGATTATTGAAGCCCTTGACAACAATGGCAGTTAAATTGACTTTATCTCAGTTATGGAATAGATGAACCCATTTCCATTGCTTTCAATAGATTCGGTTCAATAAGTTCAAGATGAAAGGTTGGTGAAACATTACAAGTTCACTAGAATGACAGCTAAATGAATGCTTTTCCTACCATTCTCAATATATCATTGTACACAGCATTCAGTCGACTAATTAATTTGCACATAAACTTCAAGCTGTCACCTTCCTATTCTTAACCATATTCACGTAAAATATACCATAATTCTCAAAAACCGACAGCACGATTACTGTCATTGTTGTATCTGGCTGGATAGGGTGCACACTTTTAGGTTAGTGGAACATCATTCTGCATCCTATTAATTTTGTTAACACAATTTGTGCATTAATCAAAATTGTTGAGCAATCAATTTCTACATGAAATAATTTAGCAATTACGAACACGGGTTTGACCACAATCGACAAATTAGCACAAGGTTATGCCAATTAAACCCAGATGCTCAATTGTCTTAACACTTAATACGCTTCTCATTAAGCATATGCGTTTACCGCAAATTTGTATTATTAGTCGTGAACCATATCCGAGTAATTTTTACATACATCATTTTGACAAATTGGTCTCTGCTAATTACCATTTGTCGGGTATTTAAACAATTGCATAGAACAAGTCTTTACGAGATAAACATGAAGAGCTTCATCTGTGTCGTAGTCTGTTGCTGTGTGGTCATTGCAATTGCAACGGCTGTCAGCCATGCCAACTCCAACGAGAATGGGGTAATCCGAATAAATCCGCAATTGTATTGGTCTATCTATACCTAATACTAATATATGTATGTAATCATTGTTTAATCCAAGCCGTTGAGAGGTTCAAAAGCTGCAAAAGAGATGAAAAGTCCGAGGAGCAGAACTCCAAATTCTTTTGCCATTAACTCTGGTCAAACCCCTCGTTATCAAACACCGCCCACCTTTGATTGGACGGCAGCTACATCCCCATGGTCAGGAAATTATGTAACATCGGTTAAACATCAGTATGGAGAGACTTGTTGGGCATTTTCAACAGTATGTAAACACAATAATGTCTACCATAATGTACAACATGTATAAAATTTAAATTTGACACAATAAGGCTGCCGCCGTTGAAAGCGCAATGATTATTGGAGGAGGATGGCCGGCCCCTGACATCAGTATGCAACAACTCCTTGATTGTGGTAATTCCCAACTACTACTTGTTACGTATTGCATTACTGATAGGGTTAGTTGCCATCTAACCCACCTATATGTACTCCTCCAGTGTATCCTGGAAGAAGTGCAAAATACTATTATGAAGCTGGACATTTTGGTTGGGATCCTCGAATTGCAATGCAATATCTCCGAGCTAAAGGTGCCCAGACGTTGCAATCCTACCCATACACTGGTGTGGATGGAGCAGACACTGGTACTGGAACGTGCAATTACGACCCGGCTCAAGTGGTGCAACACATTTCGGGTGTTTGTATCCAAAGCACGCCAATGTCGGCATCTACCCTCCAAAGCGTTATTTTCAACAATGGTCCACAGGCTGTGCAGGTTGCTGCGAATCTCCCTAGCTGGAGCGAAACAAATTCAAAGGGTCTCATCACCTGCTCATATGCGGATAGTCAGACTTCTGCAGGAAACCATGCCGTTCTCCTAGTTGGGTATAATACCGATGCGAATGGGAATAATTACTGGAAGGTAAAAAATAGCTGGGGAACTTCATGGGGGTTTGGCGGCTATGGTCATATCGATGCGACTCCAAACCAAGATTGCGGAATATTGAACACGCTAATATTGGCCAGTCCGATACTTTCAAATACGCCGTTGAATCCGGTAGGTTGTACCAATTACGGTGGTCAGCCACCCACTTACTTGTGTGACCCTTGGAATTATTGCGTGGATGATAATAATAGTAACGGCTATCTTTGTGGTAGTACTGAGGGTCAACAATGTATTTTCTGAATAAATAATTAACCAAATGTGCAACTTCGTTTTGCAAGAAATGGTTTGTATAATATTGCACTACGGTTGGATATCAAGTACAACCTATTAATTTATTTTGTTGTAGTAATTTGCAACTTTAGTTTTTAGCCCGACGGTTAGAGCTTAGGTATCCGTCGTGTATGTCTGTCCGTCCGAGACACGATACGGCCCAAACACCTGAACCCATCACCTTGAAATTTTGCACACTGCTTTATAATGTAAATCTAAAGGATAAGTTCGAAGATGTGCAAAATCGGACCTTACAGGGGGACCAGTGGGGTAGATAGAACACACTGGTTTTGGTGCGACTTAGACGGGGTTATTTCAGGGAGCTGATATTTGGCATAGGGATAGTTTGTTGGTTATAAATGGCAAATATGAAGGAAAATTATAAACAATACACTTTTCTTGGACGGGCTTAGCAAAGCTGTACGATAGGTTTTTCTACATCTCTAACTGTAAACTGTAAACAAGGACGGTTTGAGTCATTAACTTCATTAAAAGTTTATTCGCAAATTCTGGTTACATAATTATATACAACACGTAATTTGTAGTTGATTTCTTAAATAATTTTTTGTTAAAGGACCACTTTATCGTTACATGTCTCCATATCAGTGCAGAATTCAAGACGTACTCGGTAACTTAATGACATTACAATTAAACAAAAGGTACGACGACTATTATTTCGTTGACCCCCATTTTATCCTAATTAGCCTTTTCTTGTAAACCAGCCATTTCTTCCGATATTGCCTACCTTTATAGACAAAATATGACCAAAGCATATTACGGCATTCTATAATAAATAAAGCCATTCCAAGTGTTGCTTTTCCAAGACACAAAATAAATAACGTCACAATACATCCGTCCATATTCATTCTGTCTCTCGGCTGTTTGTATTCTCCCGCGCGTTGTCTGCCAAAATATATTCGAGTTTCCAACTCGTGCATCAACCTTTTATAAATTCCCGCCTCTACTAGAGACCTGTAATGCTCGCCAACCTTCGAAACGCCCGCCTTACGGAACATGATTCTATCAGGGGTAGGATAAGACGAGTCCTTGCTCTGGTGGAAATTCATCCACGGATATTTCCTGGACAAAAACAAATACTCGGCCCTCAGGTCTGATGTCTTTGCTACAAAAACAGTTTTCCCACATTCAATAACCTGCCTCTCGATGCGTTCTTTTAGTTGGGGTAAAAACGAAATATTTGACAAGTTACCAAAACCCTCTGGAAGGAAAGAGTGTTTAGGGTGGAAAAGATTTAGAAATACTTGATTATCGTGTAAATAACCTCGTCTATAAACGAAAAACAAGCCCATTAAATGACTCACGAAATCGGAAATTCCTCCGTATTTAATGTCCTCTAAATATTTACCGGGATTGGGAAAAGTCAACAAGCTGAAACAATTGGGAGAAGAGTGAGGATTTTGTATTTGGTCTTTACCAGAGAAAATGCCGTACAGGTAGTCATAGTTCCATTCCAACAAGCCAACGTCTAGAGTTTTAGTTGAATTTTGACCTAAATTCTTCATTTTCTTGTACGAATATTTGACGTCCTTCCAATCGCAAACCAATTCCTTGAAAGTTTCTACTGTATCAGCCTCCAAAGGGGAGTTGAGCCAGGTGATCATCAGCCCGTTGTAGCTGTTTGTCAATGTAACAGACATTAGAAACCAGGCGCCGAGAACGAGTCGAAAGATGGTCTTCTTCTCCAGTGCTGGAGGAACGGGGACTGCTTCTTCAAAGATGGACCCCAAAATATAGAGCCAAGGAACAAATCCGGTCCTCATCTTTAAAGCCGCTAGATAGCCTTCCATAAGAAGGACGAGGACGACACATGCTGTTACTATGGCAAACCACAACTCGGGCTCAAAGGGTTTGAGATAGAAATCAAACGTTAGTTTTTTGGCTGTGTAGCAGGTGAGAAATTCCCATCCACTGAAACCAAGAAAGATCAACTCGTAGTCGAGAGGTTCATCGAGAAATGTATCCAAGTACATCAAAGCCATTACTGGATATCCTGAAGGATCTTGTGAAAAAAATGACGAGTTACTTTTCCGAAAGACGGATTGCGCCAAATGCAACTGAATTGAGAGTTTGGCTGCACGGTCGAATGGGTTGTTTGATTGATAAATCTGGGATAAATCTGCTGTAGTCTTTATATGATAACGACCCCATTTTATTAGCCAGGCAATTGGAGGTTTTCGATGTTGTTGATAAATTTCCAGCATGTTTTTTTCTTCCTCGTGATGGAAACATTGGGGTGGGTCAATCATTTTGAAACCTTGGATCCAGATACAAAGTTGCAGTTTACCCTCACCTGGCGGCAAAAGTTGAATGGAGCAGAGAAAATCTACCCCGCGCTCGTACCATCCATACTTTTCAAACTCGTAGACCAATATTGGTATTTTGCTCTTGTTTTGTGAATACACCAATTCGTAAATGTTGTGGTATGGCTTTACGTATTTCGTTCCAGAGGGATGATATTGATGGCCTTTGATTGTCGCAAGTAATGTTTGTTTCTCCCAATTATCAACATTAGTATGCTGATTGTCGCCAAGAATAATGTAAATTATTCTGCAGCTGGCAACCCGAACTCTGTTGAGGTTAATTACAAATTGTAACTGGCGGCGCGGGTCGATGAATTTGTATTGGGCGTCGAGTCGACGCCCAATGTCGACCAAGGTGATGGGTACGTAGGATAAAAGCTCCAGATTGCTGGGGTGTAGACCATTACGAACAATGTGCAAGTCACAATTTGATACACCTGTCGTTAGGGCATTTATGTTGGGCGCGAAGCTCGGGTCATCCATAATTTCAAGTGATATGGTGACGGGAATTAGCCACATTACTATAGAAAGTGTGCGATGTAAATGCTTAACCAGGGAGGACGACATGACGGTGCTGGAATAGCTTGGTTTGGTTCGGTATTTAATCTGCTGCTTATGGGTCAAATCGGGTTCAATTCTGGTTGACGTTGGTGGCGAATTCCCCCTGGATAGGATAACGTTTCAGCCAAAGAAATGTGATTTATTCGGTGAACCGTGAGCTATTGTTGTGGCGAATTAATAGAACTATTCTTTATTTTGTTTAATCACGGGGGACATTACGATCTTATTGGGTACACATTCAAAATAAATTGGTGGGGGATTTAAATAAGATCAAACATTTTTTTATCTATTTTGCGTTCTACCTTTATTGAATTGAAATTTTAGATTCCAGTCGCAATTGCTGCCTTTGTCAGAATGAGACACATATCTTATCAAACTATCGATGTTACGTATTATATTGTGGTGGTAGGTAATTAAACTTAGTGCCTTCCTGAAGTTGTATATACCCATTTTCTACTCAACACAAATTGGATAACCAACACGGAAGGTAAGTTTTTTAATACTTAAAAACTTACAGTGCAACTTGCTTTAGCCCGATCCAGTGTATCTAATTTTTGCTGCAGAATGGACGGGGGAAAAGTTTCTTTTTTGTTCGGTGCACAAATGCAGAAAAAGGGAGAAAAAAAAGCAAAATTTTCATGACTTTTTTTGGTGCAGAATAGACTTGGAGAAAAGTGTCTTTTTTATTTGGTGCACAAATGCAGAGAAACGAGAAAAGAAACAAATTTTTCATGACTTTCTTTTGGTACGGAACAAAACCAGTGGGGTTCGATCGACCTCCACTGGTCCCCCTATGAATTTGGCTTATCATCGAACTTGATTCCTAACTTCGTGCATAGTAGATGTGTGCAAAATTTCAAGTCGATCCTATCATTCAATCTTGAGTTATCGTGATGACGGACGACAGACAAACAGAGTGATCACATAAGCCCTGGCTCGGGCTAAAAATATTGAAAGTGGTCACGCAAACATCCGTTACTCTGAAACCTTTTCTTTAGATTAAAACCTGTCGCAAAAGCTAATAAATAAATTAATAGCACGATCTATATGATCATAACAATTGTAGATGGTAAACATGATATTTCACTATGTACCTAGTTGGGCATTTTTAATCCTATAGTCAACTAAATACAAGACGGATGTGCCTTATTGAAAGAAATTGACACAAGTTCTTGACATTGCTGTTGAGAAGCGTTATTTTATTTGTGCAAAATTTGTACCAACAAATTGATACTAAAACTTTAATATCCCTGCTAAAAGGCGGGGTGAAACTGCCAAATTTCTTAAACAATCTGGATTGCAGGCACGATCCATGCCTGCCATCCAGTGCACAGTTTATGCTCTCAAGCCGAGTGCTGCATGGAACAGACAAAAGTGAATTTAATAGCTGTTTCATTGATACATATAGCTATGAGGGTGATGATAATAACTATACATAATGACAATTATCCCAGCCATTAATTCTCTCCGGGAATGAAAATTTCGTTATCGTCAGATACAAGAAAACTCCGTCAGTCAAACAAACGTTTTCAGCAAGACTGCAAACCTTTGCGGAACACCCAATGTGTAAGTAATTTGTAAGTGTGTGAATTTTTATTTCTTTATACAGAACAATATAAATTGTAATAAAAATAAGTAAATAAAGGCCTCTTTCAAATTAATTGAACCGATACTTTGATCGCATATTTGTCACGTGATATTTTGCTTTATTAACCTCTCTCTAAGTAAATCGTTAGTTTGCCCGGATAGTAGAATGGTTTTTTTGTCCCGTCTTAAGCGAATGTATTTTGTTCTCAAAAGTTTGATTAGAAAAGAAAACACTGCAATGACAACTACTGCAAAACAGGTCATAAGCAGATTTTGATATTTATAGTCAACGCGACTCTCTAATTCAATGGCAGGCAACTCTGCATCAAAAACGGTTTGAAATGATTCTGTAAATGCAACCAAATTTCCACAAAACCCCACAACTTGGTTAACCTGAAAATGACGACCCGCTGGTACAATTGTTTGAATGGTAACCACCTTTTCCTGCGACCAAGTCTCGCTCGAAGAAGTGCCCCAGTTATATCCGGTGGTATTGCTTTTTCCCACACGAATCTGGAACCGTGCCCTCATCGATTGCAGAACTGGGAACGAAACTCCCGCCTGTCCCCATGTGGATGTCGAGCTATTGAGCGAAACGGATTCAGTGCTTCCTCTAAAGTTGCCTACACCCGTTTTCTTTGTGTACATTACTGCAACGCTGCTCGTCCCATTCCTGTTATCACATTCGTATACCTTTTCCCAACGATCAAAAGCCTCGCAGGAATTTTCAAATTTCTCTACTTTACAGCATTTAATTTCAACGTCTGTAAGTCCAACGTTATCAGTGAAGGAAAATATACTTAATTTTCGGGATTTCCAGTGCATTCCTGCTGTAGATAGGCCGCAAATAGCTTCACCCACATCGCATTTTAACGGGCGGTTAGCGTCTCTTCCTAAATGTGGGTAGCCAAATTGTTGCTCTTGTTCACCGTCACAAAACATGGTAATGGTAGTCCCACCCAGGGCGTCATTTTTTAAGAATGATGTTGTATTCATTGATTTAAGTTGAATTCCAGTTGCCAAGCCATCGCAAAATTTGGGTAAAGTCCAATCTCTTTCGCAATATAATTCACCCCGCCTAACGGTGGTTAGATTGTGTATACTTGGCAATCCGCAATAAACCTCTATTCCGGTAATTGCAACGTCATCCTTGTCAGAAAGTTTGGGGCCATTGTATGGGTCGATATTGATGCGCATTCCAGTCACAAATGTATCCACAGGACATGAAATCGTATCGGGATACCAGCTGTTTCCGGCGCTAACTGATATGAGAAAGGGAAGTAAACTTGTATAACTCAGCTGATAGCAGAAAATGTAACTCGGCAAAGGTATGGAACTCATGTTGAATATTTGAATGTCTTTTTGGTTTAGGTTGCTGTGATTGTAGTGTGGGGACGTTGCTGGAGTACCTACAAATTGAAGCCGAACTGGGTTTTATATTATGTTTTGACGTGTATTAGGTTTTTAAAAAGCCGTGTTACAAATGACGCTCCAAGAAATTATCATTGAAGAAGCAAATTAAACGTGATAAATGTATTTGCATTTTTTTCGAATGGTTTGGCTTGGATTTTTATAAAAACAATAAAAGTCATAGTAGTACTTGTATCTCTACTGATAAATTATTTTCGGGCGTCATTTGCAACACCACCCTTCACCACCCAGTATTTTAAATTACATCAACTTTTGAAAATGAGCAAATAATTTGAAAGATGGCTTACTTGAGACATAAAATCCTGGGAAAAGCCAAGGGCTGGTGGTTTCAATGAACGTGATGTATAAGCGGATGGTTTTAGGATAATGTCAAAAACGATTATGGCGCTTATGTAGTGCCCCAACTCATCCTAGTTTAACACCTCAATTATGCATCTGCCCACTCCAACTGGACGAATGTCTCACAGACCTTTTTGAAGCTTTATAAATACAATCAGAATTAATCCAACGGCTTGACAGAATGGAACAACTGATACAACTTTCAGTCCCTGCACAATTCGTCATTTAATCAATATTTGATTTAGATTAAAACAAGCCATTGTTTATTAAAGTCCAGTGTTTTGCATTTTACTGGACATTGATAGGGATTGATAGGTGTTATTCCATTCCTTATATTTGTAGGCAAACGGTCCGTCCACATATGAGTATCAATTGAGTTCATCGGTTATCTAGTAACCCAGTCCACAAAATTGGGTTAAAGATGCCCACTGTAGACAGCGGATTGTTTAGCCCTGTACTCATCCACGTTAAGCTCAACCCTCAATAATTAGAACGGAAGGGAGGTAGATATCTTTTCATGGAAATTAGTGTTACCGGATGAGTTGGATTAATTATGATTCAATGCTTGCTTATGAAATCCCTAAAATACTGTTTCCTTGGAATTAGGCATTACTTGTAGTAAAATGAAAACATGACAATCGTTACTAAAAAGATGCTTATCGTTCCAAAGACAAAATCCCATGGTTTCTGC
Organism: Folsomia inoculata; assembly: GCA_034695825.1. Lineage (NCBI taxonomy): Eukaryota > Metazoa > Arthropoda > Collembola > Entomobryomorpha > Isotomidae > Folsomia > Folsomia inoculata. The sequence goes on along the minus strand of JAQIWQ010000054.1, from coordinate 12,911 downwards.
ATTTTACTGGACATGTTGAATACTGAGCTGCATTGTGATATGTATCAAATATAAACAAACACCGAGACATACATATGAAGCTTATCAGTACTTGAATATAAACATCAAAATCAGTGTGGTAGTCTACATTTAAGTATTACAGTTATATGCTATACTTTACTGCAAACGTATTTTAACGTGGATTACTGAATTATAATTCAACGTAATCATTTCTTTAACCCCTAACCATCTTATTGGCAATGCCCAACGCCTTTTCGGGATAATTTTGATAGTAGTACATGGTTTTCTTAAAAACACGGGACAAAGTTCCCACACAGTTAATTGTCTTGCAAGAGGCTGAATTTGCCACACTGCTACGACTTATGTTGGTAAAATTAAACTTTACTAATAAACAAACGGCTAACGTAAATCCAGAAAAGGATTTGTTATTTGTATAAGTAAATCGGTCATGGAATGCATACGTGAATGGAACGGATGATTCCAACTTTCAAGGTATTACCTCCGATAAGCAAATCGTTGACCTAGTTGATTAAGTAGGTCGAGCATTATGCAACCTGACCAATCCAATTCCATTGGTTGCAAAATCCTGCATATAATCATAGTCAAGAACTACATTGAGTCACTCGCTTGTAAAGCTCCCATCATTAAAATGGAAATAAAAGAAAATATTTCTCCAAAGTACAAAACCATGCTCATAGTGCAACAAAGAGCAAACCTCAGCAAATTATTAACCATTTCAATACGGGAAACTTGAAGGCAATAAATTAAATACCTCAGCAAATACGACAACAATACTAACTCTAAGTCATTTTTCTAAAAATAATCTCTTTAATTTCAAGCTTTCGAAATCAATACAGATTTCTTCCTCAGAAGTAACAAGTTAAAACAATGAAATGTAAAGTTGGTCAACTTAAAGAATAATATTGTAAACAATTTGCTTGGAGTAAAGGAAGTTGTCTCGGAGGTTTTAATGTTGGAAGAATATTTTATAAGCTCTTAATTTATTTCATTTAAAAGTGTGGCTTTAAAAGATACAATCCATAAGTAAGTTGATTTTATTAGCTTAGGATCAATCATATTTTGGTGTTTATTTATGTAAGGAACAAATGCCAATGTATGGAGAAATTGATTAATAAAAACTACGCTCAAACTTTAAAACAAATTTGGTGGGGTGACATGAATTTAAGTTATCTATATTCTGCATACGTATTATAGTGATCTAAATTCAATGATAAAAAATTACCATTTAAACCCTTCGACAACCAATTATGATTACATCCTTAAGTGTCCTTACAACGCTACTGATTCTGCAAGAAAACAGTCTTTTGTATATTACACGCCATTTTCAAGTGCACCGTCCTGTGAACTTCCATCTGGAACGTTTTGTTCCGGTCCCTTATCAACGTCTCTATTACCATTTATCAAATGGGATCGATTCTTGTAGGATTGGATAAGGTGCATTCCAAATAAGTGGTAGGAAATCCATAAAAGGACGATAACAGCAACGTGAATCAAATCAAAACCTTGGGCGATAATTATGCCGGTTCCAAACAATAAACAAGTAGCCATCATTAGTATTAGGGTGCAATATATCCGCTTTGCACGCCGAGATACTGCGTTTTCATTACCCTATAAAGAGTATAATACAGATAAATTAGTCAGCTACATTTTGATTACCTTGAATTTTACCTGGATACTTGCAGGGTTGCGATCAAAGCGGGATAAAATTCGATGGGTTCCTTCTTTATAGCACTAAAATTAGAACAAATCCTAAACTATAATGCCAAATTATAAAAAAACATTAAAAGCAACGTACAACTTCAACTAGGAGAAGGCCGATGGCAACGATAACCTCCAAGCTCGAAACTATGAATGACATCCATACAGATACGTTGTCCGTTTTACTCACTAAAACAAATTGACATTCTTAAATTCCTAGTACACATTCAATTCAATATGTTTATACATCACCACTAGGTTATTTTGACAACAGTTCCTTGACTTTTGTTAAGGCAAGAAGTCATGGTGTCGGACAGTCGGTCCGAAAATTGGCGAAAAATAAATTTTCTCTAAGAATGATGACAAGAATGCCATCATCATTTTGCAAAACTTGATAAATTACCTCCCCCCCTTCTCCCTATACAATACACTGTCAAAAATGTAACCAACGCAGAGAGTGTCCCTGTCAGTGTTGAAGCACTTGGTGTAGCACGACAAAATAATATTTGTTGCCCAAAATTTATAATTAAATACTTTTCAAATATCCCCTCAGAGCATGCTAAACATGCGAAATATGGTTACTGCTACTGCTTTAATATACATTCTTTTTTAACCTTTATAATGTACTTTTTACCTTCATCGTTGATATCAGATCTTGAATTGGGCATTACGGATGTCATTATGTAAACGAGTCGAATCCATATACCTCCTGCAAATATCTAATGTTCATAGAAATATAAATGGAAATTTTTTGGGACTTTGAATTCATTGTTTGTAGTCGTCTTTACTTACCATATGGATCCCAGGAAACAATAGGAGTGACACATCCCACAGAAAATTGCATGCAGATTCCATGGATCCACGATCCTGAGTGGAACTGTTCCTTGGCATAGTGTCATCAGGATACTGAATTGATGGCTCAATTCATACTGATTTTATGCATATTCGATTCAATCATGACAAATCAGATGAACGACCTCATTAAGACGGAAGGAGCCACCGAAATGTCCAATATTTGCAATGTATCATGGAATTCGTCATATTGCTTACGTCACTTGTTTGTAGGTGGTGATAACTTTGTTATCAGTTTAAACAAATATATCAACCAGTGTACTGGGATCCATATTTAATGCAAATTGTATTCCGCACATTTTATATAGAAAGCAAATGGTCTTGGTATACATAATACAAAAGTAAATTGAAAGACTTTTTGGCATCACTTGACATAACACGGACATGCACCAACAATTGGAGCAAAGCTCCTTTACATTGATTGTAATGAAGGAAGACGCAGCAGTGCAAATTGTCTGCAAGAATTCTGAAAATGAATTGTTCATTATCTCGTCTGGTCAGTGTTTATCTTGTGGCTTTTATCATTTGTTTAAATTGCAATGATTCATTCCAAACTGGGGGTTTTACTCAACGTTGGTGATGGGACAATTATCACTGGTACAGAATTACTTACACCACAGGTTGGAATACTTTTAGAGACAATGAGGCATTGGTGTTTATGCTTTGAAGCGTTTATCGTTACATTCCTAAGCAATGACGATGAATTAGGGGTGCCTTTTTTGTATAATTGGCACAAGAAATAGCGTTTATACATTTGCTGCTGGATTCGATATAGCTGTAAATAGGTTTTGACCTCATTGTGGCAATTCTGTGTATGTGACAAAGCATAATAACGTTCCCAAAAATAATGAATAATTCAAGAATTCGTTAAATCACAGATTCATTTACTATTATGGACGTTCTGCTATAAGAAAAAAGTACATGACACCAGAATTGTACACGTTATATACCAATGAGTTATATAACCATGTCAAAATGTATCTGGAATGCAAAAGATTTTTTGGCGAAAGTAATTTCACATTTGCTAACGTCCTGGTTGATGACTGCAAGGATAAAGTGGCATATATTGGGTGGTCAAACGATATTCGGGAGATAAGTACTGCAATATCAGATCTTAAACAGGAGCCTTCTTCACTACTTTCGTGGGGTAAAGATTCATACTTTTACCGACAAAGTGGTTGGGATTTAGTCTCTTTATTAGATGATCAAATACCTCGTTTACTGTCAGCAATGAAGGAATCAGGAATTGTTTCAGAATGGAGAAAGCTGTACTTTTCCAAGTCTCAATATCAGGAAATGATATATAAAAGTAGGCGTGCCACTGTAGTTAAAGCGTTGACCATGAAAAGTAGTATTGCAATCGTGTTTATTGTACTTGTGATTTCAATGGTTGGAGTGAGTATAAGCTTTGCAATTGAGATTCGCACATTGTTGTGGTATAATATTAAAATTGGGGTTAAAGCGCCGGGGTAAATGTTGCTGAAATGGCAGAGCGGTCTACGTAATCTTCTAAACAAAGTTCGAAAACGATCACTTGGAAAGGTTAGAGTAAAACCTAACCGTAGAAGCATATTTGGACGGAAGTGATACAAATTTAGTTGGTAATATGAAATCAAATTTTGGGGAATGCCCAAATCTGGAAGTAAATTTATTTCTGTCCTAATGAACACAAATAAAAATAATTCGTATTAATTAAAGCCGCCAAATTAAATGTTTCCTTATGGAGACTATGCTTACACTGTGAAAGACATTTAAATATGCATTCACTCAAAGTGACAAAGGTGACATAAACCGCTATTTCACTCAATTCTTCATTAGTTTAAGCATTTAAAGGGAAGAGTACATCAAGTAAATTGCTACAAATGAATATAATAGAAGCAGGTAGATGCATTTGTGTAATAGAAAATGGAATTTTACTGCGGCGAAAAACAAAAGATTATAATGTAAATGCGTAAATTCAATTATATACTTGTAGTAAATACGCAAATCACATTACCTCCTTTAAATTTAGCAACTTTATGCTGTAGTATTGTACATTATTAGCTTTGTCATAATTATTTATCTGCCAAAATCGTGATATATCCATTTAAAACAGCACCTAGATTATTTTCCAATAAAATTAAAACTTCAATAATACCGATGTCATACTTTGTAAAGCAAAGCAATCCAGGATTCATTTTATCCCATTGCATGAATGTTTACGCAAATTCAAGGGTATAATTGATAATGAACAATAAAACAGTATCTTAACTTAGTCACCATTCTTATCATCAGACAAAACACGAATTGAAAATGATTAAAATTTATATTATATATTATTCTTTATTTTTTCAAACAAAATCGTGGTACCGATTAACACTCAATAATCCTACATATCTTTGTTTCTGTTCAACTCAGATCTTTTTTTTAAAAACGATAGTCAATAATTGCGATGGGATGTTCAAGCCCATGATAGCCCAATTGATTTATGGAGGGGTATTATAAAACTAACATTTTAATGCAATAAGCACGTTAATCTTTACATATTACGCTTATAAAAATTCATGTGAAGGAAAACTTGGATCCGATTCTGCCGAACCGTAGAAGTAGAAGTTAAACTATGGCAACTGTGTAGCTTGCCACACTTGCTAGCATGGTCTGGTGGTAACCGGTAACAGCGGAATCCATAACAGCTTTTAGTCTTTGTCTCTTAGTCAGGGGTTCGAACCTCAGAACCCTCAGTTATTTTTTGTAAAAACGCAAAAAAAGTTGACTGTTCCATATGGATCAAACCCTTGACTTGGAGACAAAATCTAAACGCTGTTATCACCATGTTCCTATTCGTTAAACTTCCAACGGACTATTTCCGTTGATTACTCTCCGTTGAAGTTATCTGCCAGTTTTTATGAAATTGCTTGTTGAACTGCTAATCCAAATGCATATCTGATTTATTTTTTGAAATGATTAATTCCACAGTCGTAACGACAAATGGTTAGTAATCCTTTTTGAAAAGGCTCATTGCCGTAGATAAGCTATAATGGATTTATTACATGTTAGAAAATATATTTTGCAAATTCCAGAAGATGATAAAATATAACAATGAAAACTTGGACAATACAGCTGCGGCTGATTTTTGTTGATAACTTTCGGCCACCGCTCTCACAATATCGGTCAAATTGTTGGGCTGATAAACCCCCAGTGGGGGATTGATGTATTGTTTCGTATCCTTACAAACCTTGTACACGTGAATGCCATCAACATCTTGCAGTGTACCACAAACTTGAGCATTTATCTCATCGTTTGCACAGTCTGAATCCACTTGACAAATACAGTTTTGTCTATGAGCACAATGTTTCTCGACAGGATCAACATCCATATAGTCAGAAGTGCCGATTAATCTTGCAGAAAATTTGTTCCTAAATATCCCCTCAGGGTCAAACTTTTCCATAGTGGATATGAAACGATTCACGTTATCAATCGGATATTGATTTAGTATAGCTGAACGGGTCATCCAAGCCATACCATTCTTTCCCCAGTGTGTCCTTCCATGGTGCTTAAATACCTTTAATTTTAAACACATTTTTAAATGAAGCTTCAGTAATTTCATATTTATCATGGATTACATACATACCAAAGCCTGAATAATGGCGGAATAAGTTCCAGTAGTCATTGGGGGGTTGTTTACATTACCCCTTACAGGATAGATTAGTTCTACCGCCACACTATCCCTTCCATATGTCATGTACATGGCTGCATTAGACCGCTGCTGGAAACGGAATACAATACCCGACAGGGTAAATGCCCCTGGAGACTGGATCAGTATACTTCGTATTGTATTAACAATCCCTGGGATTTCTTCAACATCACAGCTAACTGGTTCTTCATCATGTTGCAAGGAGGCATTACCATTTGACCAAGAGCAACCGTTAAGTTCATCGACGCAGTTGGAAGAAGTGATTTCCCAACCGATTCCCGTAGCCGGGTTGAGGAAATTTATATTGTCTTCGGTGTAATAGGGTAACATTCCGACAAGGGTTTGATAATACATTAAAGAGCTGTATTCTTCCAATGCGTAGAAGGCCTCGATATTTCTAAGATTTGAGATAAATTCAACAAACTGGACAGTAAAGGCTGTTAGTTGAATGGGAGATGGGGGGTACAGATTTTGATGGGCTGTTCCATTTGTAGACATTGGAACTTTTGTTCCAGTCGTCACTAACACCTGAAAATCAATTAGATTTTTAGTAAAATGCTCAATTGTTTAAAATTGTGGATTATGTCACCAATTTTTGTTGAGGAAACCATTGAACGGAACAGTAATCATGATTTCTAGCCAAAGCAAGTAAAGATCCATCAAAGAAGACTGTTTCTGTTGTGGGTGTTACTTCCATCTTGAGCTTAAACGCCGGGACGGTAGTGAAGGTGACGTCAAGAACTATTCCAAGTAGGCCAATGTTAACTCTAAACATGTCTAGGTCGGGATCGTCCCTCGTTATGACTCTCAGTTCACCCCTCCCATCAAGTATTGTTAACGCTACTATCTGGTCTGAAAGAGATGTCGGATGCATTAGAGAGGAGCCATGAGCCCCCGTCGCAACCGAGCCCGCGGTAGTGATATCTCTAAATTGAGGGACTACTGCGAAAGTACGGCCAATATTTTGTAAAAATGTAAGAGCTTCCTGTAGTTTTACACCAGCTCCAAACGTCGCAGTTTCATCTACATCGTTGTAAATAGTAGTCTTAAAGTGAATCATGGAGAAGGGTGTTCCATCCGTGCAAATAATATCTGAAGAAGAATGAAGTGATCCTACAGGTTTTAATGTTCCTGAAGAGTTTCGAGCTACCCAAATCAGGCGTTGTAGATCTTCGTGGGTCCTCGGTTGTTGAATAGGGCCATTGGGAGTGCAAACTGGTGTAGCTTGGTAAGATTTGTACTCGTTTAATCCGTATACGAATGGGTGGAGGAAGGCTAGAATAAGGAAGTATTTCATTTTGTGGTTTGGATAATGTTCGTAGGGTGCGTAGTCTCAAACTGCTTTACGGTACTGTAATTCAAATATGTAGATATGTTGTACCATATTTGCTATCTCATATCTGACATATCTAATCAAATTAATTATGGAATGAATTGTACTCTCACGTACAGGGAATCCCTCTGACTACCAACCTTATCAATGAATACAGTAGGGAAACAGCAGCACACTTTTAATTATGGAAGTGATAAACGTCGATAACCCACTACCGACTACTGAGGTTGACAAATAAAAGCAATTAATGTTTGACATGGTAAACCAATTAAAGTTTCTTGTTGAAACTGATGTCAGTATTACAACATCCATTACAAAACTAAAAAGGATGGTATTAAAAGCATGTGGTCGTGGTGGTCATGCAATGCTTCAACAACAACCACTTTTAACCTCATCTTGCATCTCTGTGCGGATATACTACATACAAGTAGATGGATGTATTGGTTATTAAGCAATGAAAGTAGTGCAATGTATCATATAAACGTCAGATTTATTAGTCTAATTGAGTTTGTAATTCTATTTCGCAAACTGATTTCGAGACATCTCTAGAGCAAAATTCATGCTTGTCCGTCATATTAAACAATTTAGTTTCCTTTTTAAATTATTTCTGTTCCTCCTCCAACACAACTCAAACAACAGAAAATTTATGGATAGTCTTGTGGTTATGAATGAATCCTGGTCGTAAGATTACATTTGGGAAATGCTCCTATTAACATAATAAATTACAAATAATGCTCAACACAAGATAAAATAAAAATTCTAACATGATTCACAGCATCGGGATAAAACTGGGCTTCTAAACAAAAGGCACCATGTCTTAAATAATGTGCACCCTCCTTTCCAATAATGGGAACTGTCGTCGGCATGGAATTAGCAGTGAAAAATTGGCATCCAGGAACATCTGTTGCAACTTCCATGACAATTCCAGATTCAGTATTTTCCGCCCTTTCAAGTTCATTCATATTAATATTTGAATATCTTCCTTACCACTATCATTAACTCAAATAAAATAAACTATTTATACCTTGCAAAAAACGTTTCATCCTTGTTGAGACAGTAATTAATGTCATATCCTTCTGGATATTGTTCCAAAAGTGAATACAAATCTTCCGAGTTTCTTAAATCAAAACGGGTTCCTTCTACTGGCAAAATTTCTCCTGTAAATTCACATAATTGTTTCAATGCTAGGTGTTAGGTGAATTTGCGAACGGTTTGACATATCCATTACAGTAACTAATCAATGAAGATACCCATAGCCATGTGGGTCTATTAATTATTACCAGTAATGATTTGATTTTCATCAACAGTAGTGATATCATTGGCCCTAATGCTCATGTAATGTCTCGCCAGTCTCTGGTCAGCTTGTTTCTAACTCCAAAATCGATTTTATGCCACCTTAATCACGTATTCGTATTTGGATTCTATTAATAATTTGCTCACATGTCCTCCTAAATTGAAATAGGTATGGTTCGTAAAAGCCACCGGAGTAGGTTTAGAGCTTATAGCTTGATACTCTATAATGAGCTCATTCTCTAGGGTAATCTCAAAGGACGCCTGTGCAAGGACATCCCCCGGATAGCCTTCCTCGCCATCTTTGCACCAGTACTGAAAATTTACTTTCGACCCAGTTGCCCCGGCTTCCCACATTTTCTGTGGAGTAAGTGTAGTAAAATTGTTTCCATGAAATAATGTCCAGTACTTATTTACATACTTTTCATCAATTTCTCTCTAACCTTGTCAAACCCTCTGGTTCCACCGTGCAAATGGTTCTCACCATTGTTGATGCTTAACTGGTAATCAACCCCATCCAAGGTGAATCTTCCTTTCGAAATACGACCAGCCGTACGTCCAATGGTCCCTCTAAAGTAGGGGCTGGTGTTTGTCAGATACCCTACATTGTAAAAGTTAAATTTAGCAGGTTAACACTCCTAAGCAACCTTACAATCCCTCTAAATTAAAAAAAAACGATGAACACATACCAGTAATATCTTCAAACCCCAAAACAACGTCAATCAACTCCCCGTCATTTATTTTACTAGGGACCTTCAATGCTGTAATTGTTGCTCCGTAGTTAATCACCTTAATTCATTGCAAATTAAATTAGATGCATTACACAATACAACCTTTTGCAGAACCTAACCTGAACGCTGAAGCCTGTAACAGTGTTTGTTATAGTAAATCTCCGAACCGTTTGCGGAGTATTCCCATCTTCACCTGGGAATGTTCCAAATTCATCTTCCTCAATTTGTATGTCCATTGTTCACCCTATTTTTTAACACTGTTGTACTACTCCAAATCCTTGCCTAGCTTGTCTATATTTTAAAACTAAAATTTAAACTGAACTATTAAATAAATTCTGTTGGGTCGGCTTTTATATTCACTGTATTTAAATAGTCTATTTAAATGCGCCTTTATTTAATAAACACACATTTCCTTGTGTATTCCGTACCAACATTAGCTTGACCTGACCTGCTGAGCGACAAATTTAATGTATTTGCCAATTACTACGTAGCTTCAGTATACCAAATGGACAATTTGGGTTGAATAGGATAAAATATTGGCCAATTTCACTCTAAAATACAAATCGATTACCACAACACACACAAACGTTAGCAGCATATGGACCTTTCCCTCATTTACCAGATGTACCACATTTGCTTTGCTCAGAGTCAGAGTTAATAATGCAATCAATTATGTATTTTATGCAATCTTGTCAACTTTATCAGTACGGTAAAGTGTTTGTTTTATCATAATGTAAAACAAATTTTTATCACAAATTTTTCCCACGGACAACCTTCCAACCTAAAAACGCCACACGCCACATTACCAAAACATATGGAACAAAGGTTATCAAAAGATCATAACTTTACCCATTATGTAGGATTGCTTCTAATTGAATCAAGTAAATACTGAGCAACACAAACACATTAATAATGATAAACCTAACCTAAAAACCTAACCCAAAATTTCTCCTACAGACGTTGGGGTTAGTTTCTTTATGAAAGTAACCAAGTGCAATGATTAACTACGACAATAGGAGTCGATTAGAATAGCAGTCTTACCTTCCCCATACCCAACTTCACCCCCAAAATAAAACCTCCGCACGGCTTTGTTGGAGGTTGAGGGTAATTTAAATATTGCTCAGAATCATAACATGTCAAACCTCACAGTGCAACTTAATTTAGCCCGAGCCAGTGTGTCTAATTTGTTCTGCTATATCTCTAGAACGGTCTATCAGAAATTTATGAGTTTTCCCAAACTATTTATAATAGTTTTAGAATGATGTTTCAAAAGGGTACTTTTTATTCGGTGCGGAAATGCAGAGAGAAAGGACAAAAACAAAATTCTCATGACTTTTTTTGGTGCAATATTATATGCGGGGAAAATTTTCCTTTTTATTCGGTGCGGAAATGCAGAGAAAAGTGACAAAAACAAATTTTTCATTACATTTTTTAGTGCGAAACAAAACCAGGTTAGTTTCCATCGATCCCAGCGGTCCAGTGAAGTAGTGTGCAAGATTTCAAGCAGAGTCGATCACAAGTTTTTGAGTTATCGTGTAGGCAGACAGACGGACATGGTGATCACATAAGCACTGGCTCGGGCTAAACATTCAGGCAAATCCAACCGGGGGGCATTTGTCCATACTATCTGTACCATGTTCATTCGAGGACAAAAAAGGCTGTTAAAATTGTAAAACACGCCTTAGCTTGTGATATTGTGGTGTATATGGCGGTATTTGGGTTGAATGTTGCACATTTAGAATTATATTTGAGGATATTCCAGTGTATTAGTCGCGAAAAGGCCAATTCGGGCACATTAAAACTGCGCACTCAAAAAATGAGTTGCCGTGGCGGATGCCGAAATCTCTGGACAAAAAATGCTGTTAAAATTGTAAAACACGCCTTAGCTTGTGATATTGTGGTGTATATGGCGGTATATTTTTGAATCGAATGTGGCGCATTTACAATTATATTTGTGTATATCCCAGTGTATTAAGCGCCAAAAGGTCAATTTGGGGTATATTAAAACTGTGCACTCGCAAAATGACTTTGGCGTGCCCGGTGTCGACATCTCGAGGACAAAAAATTCTGTTAAAATTGTAAAACACGCCTTAGCTTGTGATATTGTGGTGTGTATGGCGGTATATTTTTGAATCGAATATGGCGCATTTACAATTATATTTGTGGATATCCCAATGTATTAGTCGCGAAAAAGCCAATTCGGGCATTCTAAAACTGTACTCTCGCAAAATGAATTTGGCGTGGCCGGTGCCGAAATCTCGGGGACAAAAAATGCTGTTAAAATTGTAAAACACGCCTTAGCTTGTGATATTCTGGTGTATATGGCGGTATATTTTGTTTTGCATGCACTGACAAGCAGTAATGAAACAATTTCAGTCAAAATGAAATATGTAAAGAGATCAAGTATTACATTTATTTGATGTTGAATTTATTAATTACAGCTCAGCCTAGTCTAACAAGCGTTATCATTTATTTCTCATAATCTTTGTCAATTTCGTTCGGATCCAAACTGCCATCCTTGTTTTGGTCCACGGTATCAAATTGATAGGCTGCGTACATGTTTTCCACCGTATGTACACCTGACCTGGTTCCAACCATGGCTGTGGAAAACTCGCTAAAATCTATTTTCCCATCCTTGTTTTTATCGAACTTTGCAATAATACTGTCCACCTTGTCCTTTATAGTCGGGGCTTCATTATTGTTTTTCATTTTGGTTCTCTTTCCCGATTTCAAGGTCTACAAATCAATTTAGTTTGAACAATAATTTCATAACCATCGCTGGCATAATTAAATTCGTTTGTTGTTACCCCTGACGCTGACACCGGTGGAGTCAACAATGAACAATCGGAGCACCATGGCCTACATTTACAATTGCAGCAAAAAAGATTGCAACCATAATGACCTCCTCCGGCTGATCCTTCAGCACCACAGCAGCCAAAGCCCCCTGAAGGTGTTGCACAATCCCCACAAAAATATCCAACATATTGGAGTGGTTTTCCGTTCTTGTCGATACAATCTCGACGGGAATAGGATCCACAACAATCAGAGGAGACTTGTGACGCGGTCTGTAGTAACATGGCTATCAAAAACAACAAGTTTCGTATATAATTGTCCATTACTGGGCGAATTTAACCAATGTTAGTGTTGGCAAGAAAAACAATGGAATGGAAGCAACTTTTCCGCCTCCTTCATCATATTATGTTGAGCCATTATCAATACACAATAAGTCGTTAAGAGTACGGTGGAGCAATGGTAGAAAGGGTATGGCGTTTGCGCCTTTCAACTTGCAGTGAGAAAAGTTCAAACTTCTTCC
>JAQIWQ010000053.1:0-32594 GCA_034695825.1 Folsomia inoculata | reverse complement strand
TCATTCTTTATTTTGATGAAGCTAAAATTTCGAAACTAACAAACTATTTCGTTCGCATCATAAATATTGTAGATTTTGTCTCAGTCTCCTGGAAAAAATAACGAATCAAAGTTTTAAATGTATTTGTGTTGCACAATATATTAGTTTAGTGCCTCGTGTTACCTTTCGTCCTTCTAACTTCGGCTTTAGTAAATACCAAGCTGTATGCTGAGTTTAATTTAATGAATATGACAAGTTCACTCGAGTCAGCACTTTCTTCCTGATTCTTGTTTTGAACAAACTAAACTTCTTGTGGACAAATGCATGTGCATGAATTTGTATATATGATGGCTCGCATCGCTGGATGAAATGTGACCCTGGGGAGACTAATATTTGCATTTTCTGCACTATAAATTAATTAGCACTAAAAATAGCCACCGAACCACGAACCAGGATAAAGGGGTGAATTTAATGTAACTTGCTAAAGCACGGCTCAAGCATAAGATTATGAGCATATTAAATTTTAAATTACCATGTAGTATGTAGGAGTGACTTGCATGTTCTATTTTTGCAAAACTCAAGATCTTATATTTTTGCTATTTTTACCAGAAAAAAAATCATTTTACCCAACGGAGTTGTCTAACTCCCGTCTCCAAAAAGTAATTCCTTAGCAAGGGAGCCATATGAATTTGCAAAGAAAGTTATCATTAATATCGACCGCAGTTATAGTTCAAGCAAGCCTGGGATTTGTGCAAATACGGTACCAAAGTTCATATGACTGTGTATTATGTGGTAATTCCTGATTATACAGGCCTGGCCGTAATATCAATACCTACTATTGAATCGAATGCTGTTATGAATTTAATACGTTTTACAAGCAGCATACATTACTTACACATCATATATGTTAAATTTACATCTCTTTACAATAAGGTGACTGAATCAGATTGAATTATAAAAGTGACACCCTGACACTTACAAGAATCTGAATATTCTCAAACCTTCTGCATTTCACATATATATCCAGTTTATTCAAAGGGTTAGTATTAATGAAAGGTTTAATTTGACGCTCAACTGTTTTCAAGTTTTAAGATCAACGATCTTTACTTTATGCCCATAGTTTAGCGTTCTGCTAGAGATGAGATAATATGTATGTATATATATAGTATGGCTGGGATGTGTGATTATGGATGATGAATTTATAAACCGTTTGCCGCACTTGCTGGGTTGTGTATAAAGGATCCGATAAATTTAAGAGAGATGGTGCAATGAATGACAGTGATCAGAGTAATTGACCGATTAAACTGGAATGCATTACATAGTAGTGCTCGTTGGTTAAATAAATGTTTAAACCCATTTGACTTTTGCAAGTCATGCATTCACTGCATCCGATAAACCAAGAGCGTGTACGTTACGTACATATAGCTACATAATATTCGTCCTTGTATAAAGTACGTGAAGGAATAATAATAATAATCGGTGGGCTTTGCAATTATCTAATTTTATGGATAAGGAGAAACGAACAAATGAAGAATAGATATGGGGTATAGAAAACGTTGATGTAGTGTGAAATTACTGATCATGTTTAGTAACTTGTAATATTATAATAATAGTTTTTATTTTAGTGTTGCACGTTTAGTTTCCTTTATTACGCTTGTTTGTTATGTTAAACGTTCAGTATTTTTTACCTGCTGCTACATTAATAGAGTATTAAAAAGTAATTGGACAATATACTCTGCCTGAGTCATTGGTTTAGTATAAAATAATGGCAATACCTTTATCAATTGATACAGTTGTTGCACCCACCAGATGCAGTCATTCTAACCGAAAAGATGATCTCATATATATGCATCAAGCTGTGATATTTAAAAAAAAAGGCTGATTGATAGGGCAAGTGCAGTTTTTATTGAGAAAAGTTCATCTAGTCGGCCTTCAACCTCATCTATCATTCATATCAAGATTAGATCATCATCAATCATTTTATTAATTCATAAAAACATTTCAAGTGTTTCATATTGCCAACTCTATTCAGTTGAATTGAATATATGTATTAAAAGTCTATTCTCTGGATAGGGAAAGTAAATATGATTTGAATGATTTCTTTATTTGCCGTCCTTGCATGGTGTGATGTTGTTTTGGAAAAGATTAACAAATCTGACCAAGAAAATCCATCCAACGGATGTTTATGACATGTTGGAATTGATTTATTGTATTGGGTGTGAATAAAAAGGCTTTCAATTTATTAGAGAAATTACTGCAGATGATAAAAGTATTCGTCATCATGATCAATATTATTGGAGCCTCACCGTCTCTTTTCATCAAACTGATAGGGAATTTTTTATCAACCTATTGACAGCAGAGAAGCCAGGTTTTGATAATCGTTGTTTGCCACGTATACAATTAAATATTTGACGAATGATACAGTTACAGTTTGCTGTAATGACAACACGTCATTTCTATTCGTGATGGACTTATTTTCTTGACTGTTTTGACTCATTTATTTAATTAGTCAATTCTTTCTCATACCCATAAGTAGTAGCGATTTCTTCCCATCAGAATGGTGTCCTCTTGCATTACTGTTTTATAGTCAAAGCAAAAAAACCAAGCTCAGATTAAGCGGAAATTGGCCTAATTTCTATCTAGTTTATGTTCATGATTGCTGCAACAATCAACTCAACACAAATACAATGAGTAATATAATTGCGGTAAAATAGAGAGGCTAATGAAATAAGCTCAAATTATGCTCGGATGTGGTCTGGTCTCTTTATTGTTGCAGGATGGCAAATTAGGAATCAAATGTTTTAGTTTTAATAGTTTTGATATCAATAGATAAAATAGTCCATGTAACCAAAGCCGTCCTTTAAAAATTTGGAACAGGTCATGTTTCTCTGATGCAAACTATTGCAAACCTATGGAATTGTTGCAAGCTCAATAAGTTAGTGTTCCAGTTTCATTGAATTGATTTCACATTGTACGAGAAATTGTAGACTGTATTGCATCAGAATTCGTAAATTAGCTGTTGTCCATTACTTAAAAACAAATGAAATGGTGCAAGTAAAACAATGCTGTTGTCCTGTTTCCCGTGTTGAATTATTGGCCAAATGCAGCATTTGCATAATATACTTTTATTTAATCCATACCCAAATTACTCGTTGTACAAAAAGATACGAGCTAGTCATCCGGTATCATAATAATTCGTCAATTTATCACTCTGCTAATATGAAAACGATTATAGTAGAGCAAGTATTATAACAAACAAACGCTGATAAAAAAGTAGTGAAGGACGTGTTCAGCCTATCTACATACTATGTACTTTAAATCCAGTCGATTGCTTATTTTGGCTTCTGTAATAATAGTTCTAAATTCATTGCCATATTTATAGCTCATTCATAAGAATTATCTCGGATTGAAAGTAGTGTGAAAGGAAGTGTTTTTTGAGTAAGCTACATATTTATGTTATTCTTTGTCTTATTAATAAGTCTTTGTAACATATGAAATTGGAACACAAGAACTAATTTATGAATTTTTTTTTACTCCAGGCACGTCTGCTATCAGAAGCATTTTTGTCCTCTGGGCGAATTGACCACACCATTCAACTCATGGCTTATCATCCCGACTACCTAGAAATTTTCTTAAAGACTCATCACTTCCTTATGAGAGGCGATGGACCCCTACCCTACAACCATCGCAACTACATCGCCATTATGGTAAGTTATTTTAACGCCCTTCTTGTTTACGTCCTGAGAAAGTTGGGAAGGAGATGAGGATTTATTGTGGGAACGAATTCACTAGACTCGGCATAATATGTTCTGCAAGCATTTGTATTATAACGTATTCTTTAGTATTCTTTAGTATACCAAGATTCGTGCTTGTAGACAGACAGTTACTCGAAAACATTCCGATTTCCGATGCGATTGAATGAGAAATATTTGCTTTTTGAAATGATTCCATACACTTCAAGGTATAATGTTACAAAAGTTCTGAATTGTTTTTCTCCTTGCGTATCCACAAGTATTGTGCGAATTTTTTGCTCAGGACACGTAAAGTGCCATAGCTCTAGTACTGCAGAATACGTTTGAGACGTGAGGAGAGAAAAGTTGCTGCGTGAATTTGTGACAAGGGGATTGTCGAAAGGGAAACAGATACAGGTTTAAGATTATGCACAATCTCAACATTTTACATTCCTGAAGTCAAGAAACCAAGAACATTACGTCTTTTGTACGTGAAACAGAGAAACGTAGCTTGATATTAAAAAGAAAAAGGGACACTACGGTATATCCGTATGTCTGAGAATTTTATGAATTTGTCAAGCTGCGATTTTTGTATTTGTTGGCTGTTACAATTTATTGCATTTTAAATCAACTGTCCGTGGTCAATGTCAGCAGAACATTACATCAATTTATTTGACGCCTTCATACCAAGTTCTACAAAAAACTCATCGTAGGCAGATACATAATGTTAATGTATAATAGCAAACTTTATTTAATTAATAATTAAACACCTTGTTGAATCTTAATTTCCTTTTTATCATATTCGACAATGAAAATGGAACGAGATTTTGTTAACTCATGCCAAAAAACACCATTATTTGTCTTGGAGTAAGATTTGATACTCATATCATAGTCACTATTAAATATTGCTAAATGAGTTGCCCTGGGGCTTAAATTAGGAAAAGAAAATCAACTAAATTCACAACTTCAAGGTCTTCAGGCCCAATAGTCGACGATTATGTTAATTTTATGGGTGTCACGTTAAATGTGAAATAGCTTACGATGAATTATGACCATTTATTTCATCGTCACAATAACAAACTGGCAGGTTGGAGTGGATCTGTAGGTAGACTTGAGGAAACCTAAAATGGCACTCCTAATAGCTACAGGTTTTGTTCAGGCAAATGGGAATTAAAGAAATTCTATGCTCTCTTTGTTTTGATTCTTATTTGAGTGAGTGCTTTGCTTTACCAAATTAGCAGAATTAGTATACTAGAAGGAATCTAATTGAGAAACTGAAGTCGTAAATTAGATCCCAAGTGTCGACTGTTGACTCAATCTTTTTCACTTGCAGATTGAGTTTTTACACGGTCGATTGTAGCTCGTCTGTGACTGGATGAAGTTGCTTTACGGATAATACCATTAATGTGGCTATATAGTACTTGCTTTATTGTTTAAAACTGGTGAATTCTGGTGCTTGAAATTTTAGGAGTGCCACATTTTAGGTTGCATGCACTGGTGCATGCATACAATTTCGATTCATGGATTAGTATGTAATCTATTGAAATAGCTCATTGTTTTCGCAAAGAATATGACGAATGAGAATCGAGTATTTGTTATATGTGCTTTTGTTTAGTAATGAAAATCTGTTTTCTACTCTTTTTGAACAAGGGGATTCCTATCACGGGAAACTAGTAGAATTGAGAACAGATCTGATCACATTATCTTCACCTTATTTTTTGCAGCGAGTGTTTTGCAATCTTTTTTGTAACTGCATTATAGTTACTATCCAATTTGTTGCAATTTGGTTGAGTCCCTGCTAAAGTCAAGAGTGCATTGATCTTGGTAAAATGTAATTGCACTTCATGGCGATGACATACTAGATATAATTCGATATGATGTTAGAAGGATAGTGCAATGCAATAGTGGTGGTATCACTACGAACATGAACAAATGCCTTATTTTCATCCTTGTGGTTGGCGAGTGAATGAGTTCCGTTATGGTTGGTTTACTTGCTATTTGTTCGAAATAATTACAATGTTCACAAAGGGTAATCATTATAATTAGAGTTTGCATGTCTCCGCTCAACAAAGGATTCAAAAGGCTGTCAATAAATGGCTCAAAATGAACTAACTATGGAGGTAAAACTGTTATAAAGCCAGTGAAATTTCAACTAAGGTCACATCCCTTTTGGTTGGTTAGAACTTGATGCGGTTTCAGCACAATGCAGAATTTGTGCAATATGTACTGTGTGATGATGGCCAAATTATTGGCACTGCGACTGCACTGCACTGAGGGCAAGTTGCATTATTTGGTGTCAAGAAAAGTTCAAAAATTGCATTTCTTACAGGAAAAAAGATGGATTGCATGCCGATAATTTACTTCCTAACATTTTGCAATGCAAAAATTGCATTCAACTAAATGCTTGATCATATCAATACATATGTATATGAACATATTATGTATTGCGAATTTCATTCCTTCTTCTGTTGACTGTTGGAAAGTTACCAAATTATTTCCATATTTCTCAGATTAACGTTTCCGTTCCAAATAATTATAGTTGATAGCTGTCTCTGGTTCGTCTAGAGAGCCTCATCATAAGTTGAATTCAAAAGGTCATGAAAAAACATAATGTAAAAAAGAAGCATCGTTTTCTTTACTTAATTGCTGATTGTTGTACATGTATGATCTTATGATATGCTTCCGTTTGCATTGTTATAAACCTCCAAGTCTTTAGCAGATAATCATCTTCCTTGGCTCGCAACTCTATAGATATTCCAATCAGCAAAAATCCACTTAAGTCTGTGTTACATTTAGTAAATTAAATACCACCTATTTTATGATTTAATAATTTATAATATGACTAGAAATTGTTAAACACTGTCTCTACATTTTAGAAAATCCTAGAAAGAGTCAATTCACGTTGGGCTAGTAAAGAATTAATTGACCTGCACTGAAATAAAAATTGGGAACTGGATTATTTTATAGCGGGTATGCAGACAAGCATCTGTAAATTACATTTAAGGCGTTTCTTAAAAGTTCATTGAATCCTTTTCCTTGGCTTGTTTAATTCGGACCTCCTCTTCCCTTCTACTGCAAAGCGCCTTTGTCATTGTTAATATGCCCATTTGTTGCATGGATCAATTTCTTTATAAGTTGTTTGTCCCTTGGTCTAGTATGACGAAAAGAATCCATTAATTACAATTCCGTTGAGCAGAAAGAAGTTGCTGAACAATTGTATGCAAATAAATAATTGCAAGTAAATTGTTTTGATGTATGAATTGTTTGAATTGTGAACTGACGGTTTACTTTTAATGGCCAACTCTAACAGTTTTTTTTTGGTTCGTTTGTTACAGGGAACAAAACAGCCAGAAGAGACCGGAACAGTCTCTATTCTATAGTTTTGTTCTGTGCTTATACCTACGACAAACGCACTAGTCCAAAACAATCATGCAAAATTCAATTTAAGGGTTTGGTTCAAAATAATGGTCACAACATGTTTGTACAACATCGCCCAGGGGGTATTAATTCATAGCTAAGGACTATGTTAAGCTTAACGCAGTATAGTTATGATATACTCCAATATTCAAACATGTCAAAGCATTGGACGAATGTAAGGTAACTTTTGCAAGATAGACAAGCATCCTTTGTGATGGACCGCAACAATTTTCAACTATGAAAAACCATTCACCCAGATTTAGGAGATTGCAAATTTAGTTACGAACATAAATTATCAAAATAGTTTGGGCTAGTGCAACTAAATAATATAGCAGCATGCGATTTCAACAATAAATGAATTAAACTCATGATCTAAACCAATTTCAATTTCCATTGTTATTATTACATCCATCCAGCTATGCTATACCATAACTATTCACCTGCCTATCCCTATCTCTCTCAATACATTCATTTCATGCAACTTATTTTTTAAATCTGTTTTACCAGTGTTCGTCTAACACACAATAACAACAATTTAATGTCTGTTTAAACTTATATACACTGCGTGCAATAGTAGTAATTTATGGAGTTCAACCACCAGAATAATACAGGTCGACTTGGTTTGGTTATAATGAAACAATTCTTATATAAGTTACATGGTTATTGAGCAGTAGTATGGAATTTATTAGGTTTTTTAACTGTTGGACATAATGGTTAGCTGTGGACCGGTTAAATACCGGTGACCAAGAAAACAACAACAACCTATTTGCAATAGCAATGCACTTTAGCTTTTAAGCATTCAACCTTAAAATGTTTAAAGTGCAGTCAGTCAACTGCATTTGTTAAGCTTATATAGCAAGTTCTCTGCTCCCTCTCATCCAATCGGACAGGTTTTAAACTTGTAAATAAAGCTAACCCGTGGCGTGATGTCCTCGTCCATCCATCTATCCTACCTTACCAACCCTGCTTATCTTTAATTATGATGAGGCCAACAAACGTATGCAAATGGAAAATGTAATTGTTGGCTACAGTAGAGTAAATGTTGTTTGCTTGTCTGTAGTGAGAAATTGATTTGCTTTTTTAAACATTTGATGGGATAATTACATTTGCGTGAGTGCTTTGCTTTTATATCACGCGAGCAATACAATACAATTTTATGACAACGTAAATACTATAGGTTGAGGGTTAAAGGGCTGAATTATGTTTTTAAGATTGTATAAGAATGGATTTATGTGATTAGATGGAATGATATGCTCATTAAAATTTGTGGTAAACAGATTTTAGAGACGGTCGTGTCGTTGTCGTAAATGTCGGCCGGTTTTCTCTCGTTCAAAATAGTGGAGAAAATTACAATGGAAATTATTTCAAGTCTGTGATAAATTTTACATGGGAGAATGTTTCGTTTATATAAGCTAGTATTAAACAAAACATTAGTTGTTTCCTTCTTGTTCGAAAGTTTCTCTATTTTTAGTTGTGCGAAGTATGCATTATTTATGCCCGACACAATTATTTCATAATTTGACAAAATGATTATTTGTATTGATTGACAATGTTCTATTTTATTTCTGATATAATAATGAGATGTAGGATGTACATAGCTTATATGTATTAACCGACTTTGTTGTTTTCAAAGTATTGATTTTCCTAGTTTGACAAGAGCCAACTGAACTTTTAGACATTTACTTTGTATTAACGGTAACAGTTTAAGTGATCGGTATCGGTGGAACGCCTGCTGTGCTATGCTAACCTAATGTATCGTACCATCGTACGTCACGTCAATATATTTCGTCAACCACAAAAGAACTCTTACAGAAATAAATAAAACTCGAACTAAGTAAATAGAGCATTGCGTTAAGTGACGACTAGAAATAGTTGACTTTGACTTTCGACATTTTGGCAAGTAATAAGAATCAGAAATAGGATGAAAATTGATGCCGAGTGAATCTCACCAAGGTCGTTATTTTAGCAGTCGACATCAATTTTCAAGGTTAAGTTTGAGTGGTTTCGGCTGTTTAATAATTTAATGACATTCGGTCCGACAGTTACACATAATGAATGTCCATACCCAATGTATACTTGTGCGAATAGGTTATGAAATTGGATAACGAAATCATAGTCGACTTTGTCAGTCGCCTCACTCACTAGATTTGTGGTTGGGCTGGTCTAAACGCTAGATATTCTGTCATGAATGTCACCTCGAGTCGTGTCATGCCAGAGGAGAAATATAAATAGCCCGGTGAAAGCAGCTCTTCTTTTGTTCTCCAAGAGGATTATTACTTTTACTCCAAATGACCTTCTCCAATGTTTATTAGAGCTTTAAAAATACTTTCCTTCTTCACTGGGTAATTGGATTTTCCCCAAATATTGCTATCTCAAATCTGTCAATTAAATGTCAAAGGATGATCAGTCTTTTTATCTTGTGAGCTTTTGTAAGTGAATGAAAATGAGTTCGTGCCAATTTTGATGTAATGGAAAAATTTGCCTTAGTCAGACACGACTTTACTCTCTGAAGCAAGTAGCTTTATGCAATTGACTTAATTGATACTTTATCAACTCCAGTCAGTCAGCAAAGACAAAATGTTACTTATTGGAAAGGTCAGAGTGACATTTTTTATCCATTCTGTAATAAGATTTTTTTTTATTGGTGACACAAAATCAAGATGTATTAGTCTTAGTTTTATGAGTATGCTTGATACTCTTGTTGAATAAGCATTCTCAGACCGAGTTACGTTTTCATGGCCGAGTTGACCCACATTCGTTTTCAATCAAAGCAGAGTCGTCGGTCTATCCAAAATGCTAAAAGATTTTTGGATTTGTCTCAAGATCTAAAACCTTTTACGAGAAATTGGCAAGCAAAGTTTACGTAGTGTCTAAGTAGTGAACTGAGCTTACCAGTTGCAATGTGGAGTTAATTTGGGAAAATTAATTACGGATTAGAGTCGGCTTGGGGTACATTTCGCACAAGGATGTGTTACAGTGACCTATGTTGACTCTTGGCTACAATTTGTCTAATAATGTTACGGTTCGTTTCAATATCGAATCGCTCTATACATATATTTGTATAACTATTAGGAATGTAAGATAGTAAGATGGCATCATATCGTAATCGCATCTAATTTTAACTCGGTTTTACTTTTGTCTGGCATTAGTGTGGGAGATGATGGCGCCTTGCGTGAGTGAGTTATTTTGTTTACTTGTAAGAACAGAACACACTACACTACTTTAGTAGTTCAATGATACTTTCTGTTTAACAGAATTCGTTGTAAATAAGACGGGTATCAATTAATTTGGCAATACTGTGTAAACCATGGCATATTTCAACTAAAAAAATATTGAGATGAGAATCAAGGAAATCTTGTGGCTTTCTCGCTATTTTGTATCAGTTTGTCACAAATTGGATGTAGGACCACGTCTATTTTTAAAATCATCTGTTGGCTGAGACCCATAATATTATTATAAAAAGTTTCAAAACTTTCAAAAACTCAGAGTTATGGCATTACGCAAGTTAAGTTGACAACTGAAGCAATTTCCGTAGATGTTTACCCCATTAGTAAATCAGATTATAGGAATAAATTGATGTTTCGCTTATTTTCATGGACAGGATGAAAGTTCTTTGCATATTGAATGGATAAAATAGTGAAAAGGACAGATATATGCATTTTATTCGTGGAGTAAAGTTTATGGACGCACATGAAATTGTCGTCATTACGCAAAACTTAGTTTTTTCTAGATTATTCTTCTAATGTGACCCTGAATTTCGGTTCTGATGTTGGAGGTTGTAAACCTTGATGTCATTTTGTAGACAAA
Organism: Folsomia inoculata; assembly: GCA_034695825.1. Classification (NCBI taxonomy): domain Eukaryota; kingdom Metazoa; phylum Arthropoda; class Collembola; order Entomobryomorpha; family Isotomidae; genus Folsomia; species Folsomia inoculata. The sequence goes on along the minus strand of JAQIWQ010000053.1, from coordinate 21,660 downwards.
ATGAATAAATGAATGTTAAATGTAAACTGAGTTAATCATTTCTTGGCAAAGTTACATGCAGCGACTAAAATTATCGACATGAAGAACATTTGGACTTGTTTAAAAATGGTATTCACAGATTTAAAAGATTGTTTATCGCTGTATTAATCGCAGAACTTTTCATTTTTACTAATATCTCGCTCAACATTCTAAATTCTAGGGGCTGAAGACGGGGATAAAAATAGTTAAAAATGGAGCAACTTAATAATCTTTTCGGGCATATTTGGTTCCTGTTCCTCCTTCGTCTGTTACCTAACTTGCGAAGACATTTTCGGTCGTGGCTTGCAATAACGGCGCCACCAAAATCGTTTTACATTTTTATTCTCTATATAACTTTTGAAAGTGCTTCCTTTTGAAAGTGTATTAACTTCGCTCATGTGGCGTCTCAGTAAATTAAGAAATACATAAAGTTGTTTTCAAACTTTACAAAAATTTCCTTTATGAGCTACATAGTTCGGAAATTAAATGTTATAATATACCAAAGTTTGGCAGCCAAACCAAGCCCATTCTTAACCCGAGACTACATGGAAATATTTTTACAGCCACTCTGTTTACGAACTCTTGAAATTGATGTGGCATTTTATGGGCTGTGATGAAAACATGTTGTTCACTTATTTTCCTAGGAGTTATTTACAGTTTATTGTGCATATTTTATTTGTCTTACCCAGGTAGAAATGCCGGGCAAGTGTCTAACATAGTTGTTTTGTTATTAACAGGCAGTAAGGATATTATGGTAAGGTTTGACATGCACATGACAAGATAACCTTGCATTACCGTGATAAACAGAGTTGGAATTTGCTAATTAATTAAAAATCCTGTTGTTATCGTTCCACTGACTGACACATTGCAGTGTCATCCTCCACCGTTTTCGAATAGAAGCTCTTCACAATAATGAAAACTTTTGTTTAGATGAAACTGTTGTGTGCTCTACTTTTACTCCTATCTGTTGTTTTTCTTAAAGTGAAATGTCAAAACGTGTTAATTTATCTGTTTTCAGTAATGTATTGTAGGCATTTTTGGTACATATACTGTTGACTTTACTGATTGAAATCGTTGAGAATGAGTCCCGTTGAGTTTCATTGATATGCAAGATTAGATTGGTTGTGGTTAAGCTCTAGTTGTTGACAATCTGAGTTACATAAATTCTGAATTGGTGTTCGGAAATTTCCATGCGATATTTGTTGGCTATAGGAATCTAACCACTCAATCAAGTGTGGAAAATGAAACAAGGGTGATGATTCTGTCGGAAAGAAAAACATGCATCTGTCATCTGTGTTTGGTGACTGATAATCTTATCAATTGTGGTAAAACTAAATGTTATTGGCTTCACCGGTGTCATTATGATTTGGAATTTGATGACTTCTCAGAAATTGACCAAAACAAACAGATATCAAATGCAACTTTACATAGTACCTAAATACTGCATGCTACCAATATTGAAAGGTCCTTTACTGTTATGAATGTTTTTAAAAACATTTCTTTCTCTTATATCAGCTATAATTTAAATTTATGGGGTTTTATATTGATTAAAGCTGCAGCTGTGGTCTATGAGTATTTAATTTCATAAGTACCGAAATAAAATTGTTTTGTTTGTTACAATCCATTGGTAATTTAATGCTTTCATTACTTGTCATATGAGGGCAATGACGTTACCTTGAATTAAAGTTGAAAGTTAATCAAGAAAAAAATCTCAGTTTTTTCTTGTATTGAGTGTGTTTATATAGCTTTTTCCTATCTTGTTTCAGTGAAGTCGTGAAGTTGTTCATTGAATAAATTAATGACTGATGATATTTTGCACGGTACTTATGTTGCAACAGTGTATTGTCCTTTGCGGCTACGTTATTATTTCTTTGTAAAACATTTGAAGCCTAAAATCCTCTGTGAAGTGACGAGGCAAAGTCTGTCGCAAGGATGGGATGATTGATTGGATTTTAATTCGGTTAATATTTTGCCAACCATATTTCTCATGCCGTGAAATTTTCATTCTTATTTACTTGAGCTCTATTTTGCATGTGTACTACGGTAATTGTTGTAGTAGTAGGTCGGTGGGAAGCATGATTGGAAGTCAAATTGTCAAATGAAGTGTAGTGAAGGTTCAATTGAGGTTTTCGCTTGATGTTTGGATGCTGCATTGCGCTCTGCTGTAAATTACAATTGGGAAATAAATTGTCGCAAATTGGAATAATTGTAGTTGATTATGTGCCATTGCCATCCAATCCATTCATTAAGCTGGTATTGACAGAAAGAAAATGGAGAGGAATCGAAATGCTCAATTGCAGAATGTATTATACATTGTACTCGTATGATGACACACCACACCAACGAATACTAAACTAATGTCTATAAAAACGGTGACATTTGAATAATGGTTCCTGTCATGATATCGGACGCTTCAAGAAGAAATTGGTGGTTTCGGTATTGTTGTATTGGATTAAAGACGTGTCGTATAGGATATTGACCCGAAATTAGAACCGATGTGTATGTTATACTTATACTCGCATGAATCCATCTTAATTTCTTAAACACAGGGCATTAGTCATAGCACTACTACATCAAATTTGCAAAGCTTACATCAACAATCATTGAAACAGAGTGTGTTATTATTTGGAAAGGCAAATAATTATAGAAAGAAACATGTTTATCGTTTCGTTAGTTAGTAGGTAGAAGAACAGAATATTGGCTGGGCAATTGTTTACTTTGAACGTGGGTTAAAACTAGGAAATGTTTGAGATTGGCTTATTTGAATTTTTCAGATGTTGCTTTTTCTAAAGATAATAGATTTGTTTACTTTAGTCCTCATTAGTGGGGCACGTTATTGCTCAGCAGAGTTTCATATTTATCTGTGTCGTACCTTGTGTCATTTACCTCAAAAAATGTTTCGGATTCGTCCGGTTTACAGATACACTAATTAGAACGTGGATTGGGATTAGATTTTGTTGTTAATTAGGCAATCTACCTGGTTGCTGCTCGTGTACTGATAGTAAAAAAAATTTAGTACTGTGTCGAAGGAAATGGAGGTTCAAAATAGAAACAAATTAACACATTTGCTATTCATAAGTAATCGTTATCGTTAGGAATATGACACCATTCATCCATCCATCGAGGGCAGCAAATTGACACCTCCCTCGTAAGGAAGTAAATAGATTGAGAGTCGCCAAGCTGTCGAACCCAACTTTATTCTGTGAATCCGGGATGCACTTCATGCGTCATTTGTCATTTCCTTTAATGCCGACTAATAGATTTTGCACAATTTTATGGGCTTGAGTTGACCAAGTTGTCAAAGTGTTAATATTGATTTGTTGTGGTTTATCCGCTGTACATGTTGCAATAACTGCATATTTTATTGCAGTGTAGAAAAACTTTCATCTGAAACAATATTAATTGCATGCTTCCGCCTTCCTAGATCATACGTATTCCTTACGCAAACATTTGCACATGTGTCTACATTGTCATGAGCAAACCACTTCGACATTAATATTTGCCCAATGTACCCTACCACCGACGCGGACGGTATCTTCGCATCATGTGGCAAAAACGTGTTCACAACGTGACATGAGAATGTAACGCGAGGTCTTATTAAAGCAGCGTTTAATTTCTTGGTTAAACTTAGCTCACAATTCACAATAAAAACTTGTTATGCACAAAGTATGTGGTCAAGTCATGGGAGATAGAAGATGGAGGATGCAATGGACTCCACGACTTATTAACCATTGGCTATTGAACATTGGAATATAAACTGAAAGAGAATTGGACATAAGTGAAGGAGAAATCCTTGCGTTTAGTTAACATTTGTTTGTTTAAGCAAGGCTTTATGTTTAAAAGGATGCACTTTTAATTTGCTTATTGAAATAGCTACACAGTTCACATCGCCTTAAGAAAACATTTGCTTGGCTAATTTTCTTTGGTCATTAGGATGAGGGATGGATGGAAAAATGAAAGGTTAGATGTATTAGAAGTGAGTCGGGCGGAAGGATGTTAGATGGTTACATTTGTGGGGGACACCTTATATAATATTTAAGTTACATAACATTCACACCAATGTAACTGGGTGTTACCGTAATAGATGTAATTTTGTAACAAGCTTGTCTTTAGTTACTCCACCCGTCACTAATTCACACTTGAATATGTATACAGGAAAGGTGTGAATTATTTTATTTTTGTGTCGGTCCGGGACACAAAAGGTATTGCAGAAGAAAAATTGCATTATTTGCATTATTTGTATTATTCAATGCAGATTTTCTTGCTCACTAGTATTTGCTGAGGGTGAAATGTGTGAATGAAAATCAAGCCGAGTTCTTTTGTGTTTATATTTGATGCTAATTTTTATTTAATTCCATCACGAACGGCATTGTGAGACCACGCTTATTTTTTTGTGAATAATGGGTTACAATGTCTAATTGCAATTTCAAGCAAATATAGCTCAATGTTGCATAATGAGACGATAGAATAAAATCACGGACAATTAAAACTTGGTTGACGGTCACTGCAAAAAGCTAAATGACAATTGCAAAGCAGTCACTGATGTCAACAGTTCTGTAGACGGAGCTGAAGGTCATATAGTTCTATTATTATAGCTCCATTATATGTACGTTTTTAGTGTTTTGTTTGTAACAAAAAGCTTGGCAAATTGCAGTAGTGTACGTGCAACTGGAGGAACAGTGTCGTGTCGGATGTCGTAAAAAGTGCATGCTCTTAAATTAATCGCGTTTGAGAATAGTGTTTTTATAGCCATTAGGACAGTAGAATGTCAAGTAGCAGTTCAGTAGAGAAAGATGACTCTGTTTTATTAGTATTGTAAAATTGCTGGCAATTTATAATTTTGGCAGAGTATAACTGAGAGCAAGCCCAATTGCAAATTACATCTGTCACGAACACCAATAATGGCTTGACATCAAGCTTTGATTTTACTAAGAGTGAGTGGATAGAATGGAAAACAGCACGAAACGAAGTTACGAGAATTGTAGAAATATTGGATGACAGGAAGGAATTGCAGACTTTGATCTCAATTGCAATGTCTTTAAAGCCCAAGCTGAAACAAAGGAATTTGTCACGTTGCACTGCGCGACATGAGAGTGACGGATATCTAATCAACAATGATTTAGTTGGATATGGATGTGAATGACAAATTGTAGAGAATAATAGATGGAGGACTCATTTCACTCATCTCATACGCCCTCCTCTTCTCTGATGGTTGTTTAATAAAAAGTAGATTTTTAGTGCAGTATAGGTACTTTTATTTATTTCATACACTCCCATAGATGGTTATAATGTCATTTGGTTTCAAGAAAGTTTGCAATTTCTTAGTTTAATCTCAGGTTTTAATGCTGAGAAATTCTGGGATGATTAATGAGCCTTTTACATCTTGAAAGATACTTTAGAGAATTTTTTAGTAATTGAGTAACGAGAATGGTTTGATATATGATAATTATTGTCATCATTGCTTTTCATTTGGTGTGACGAAAGCACAACATTAAACACTCGTAAAAAGGAGTGAGGATAATTTGATTTTATTGAAGTAGGCAAATGTAAAATGTGGAATAATGAAAATAGTAGTGTTGCAAACATTGCTGTTTATAATGCTGTGTGGCGGATTCCACATTTAAAATACGTATTTATTCTATATATATACAATGATTTGATCTTGATTCTTTTGATTAGATCTTAACGATTTTGTTTTGATGGTGTCTGTCTAATAAAATTGTAGATTTTTACAGTTCCTTTCATTGTTAGAATGGCAAAAATCATGTCTTGCAAAACGAATTTAATTAACGAGTCTGTTGTACTCTTCATGAAACTTGTTTTTCTTGAATAATATTGTTTTTGTGGCACTGAGTAAATGAATAATTTTGTTACTTTGTACATTTACAGGCCGCTGCCCGATACCAATGCAGCTACTTGATGGAGTTACAAAAAAGGGAATTTCTCTATCAAGGTGGGGATCCAAAATGGCTTCGGGGATTAGAATCGGCCCCTGCTAAATTGCTAGCCCTTTATCAAATCAATAAAATCATGGCACACCGACCCTGGAAGGTAATGAACAATATGATTGAGATGTATACATAGATATATGAATGAAGTAATTTGATGTGGTGCCGTTGATTTTGCATCATATTTTTAGAGTTTTCTTGTGTTGTAATAATTTCTTTGTCTTTCTCCCGATTAGATTGCAAAGGAGGATTTCCTTCATCTCACTAAAAAAGCTGGGTGGTCCCTGTCAGAGGTAAAGAAAGAAAACATACGCTTTCTCATTTTATAAATTAATGCAATGACACATGTCACAATAATACAGTTTGCTTTGACTGTTTGACTTTTCACCACATGCATAACCAACTAACTTGATGTTTATTTGAAATTTTAACAACGTTTAAAAATGTACTTAAACTGAACTGGTTGGCTTGTTGCATTTTATGTCAATGAAATGATCTACATTTTCGACGTCATCTTCAGTCCTCAGCTAATAACTGGCGTCTCTGCCCTGCCAGCTACAAAAAATAATTGAATTTGAGAAAGTCGTCAAACAGGCAGTCTGACAGCTATGTAGTTACCCAGTCTAAAACATCTACATGAAAGTTTTTGTTGTTAGTTGTTTGTTGCAGGTTGCACCCATCCAAAGCAATTGACATTAATTATGTGGATTGATTGAACATCTGCATGTCGTTGAAAAGAAATCTTTAATGGTTGATGTGATCTGATTCTGGAAAATCAAGAATTGACGATGCACTCTTGTTTTATTTATTTTATTAATGTAGTACGAAAAATGCAGATAATGTTAGTTGACTCATCAGTACTCAATGTCAGGTCAGGCCAGGCTATGCATGCATCCAGGTTTTTCATTTGATCTGACCACTATAAAAATAAACCCTGTCAATTGAAAGACATTACAAAATTTTTATCATTGCGGCATGCATTAGGAGGATTAAATACTTGGGCTATTATAAACATGTAGGTGCAGTAATCGTTAATTGCAGATTCAACCAGAAATAAAATGATATCAGGTCTACCCAATTTAGACCTGAATTGCATCACCATCATAAACTGGTTTACTGTTATAATGCTGATAGTCTGCTCACTATGTAGCTAAATGTTAATAAGACTGGAATTGTCAGAACTTTTCATGGCTTTGTTACTTTTTATGGTTTTGTTTTTCTCCAACTATAGCTCGTTGTTTAGTCAGGTGATGTTGTTTGGAAAAACTTAATGTTGGGTAGAAGAATAAATACAAAGAAATTATCCAAAGGTATAAAATAAAGACTGACTATTACAATAGTTGTCCCATCCATGGCAAACCAACTAATCATGTTGCAAGTAAGATGTACGTTTAGCATAAACTCCCACCTCTTCTACTACTAGCGATCAATTTTCATTTTTATTACCATTGCCAAGTTCGGTACGTAAATACCAGAAAAATAAAATTGCAGTGGGCCAAGTAGTAAATAGTAGCTAAATTTGCTGATAACCTGTAAAAACTGGAACATGAGTAAAATAGAACCTTTAAAACTTTTTATCATTTCACGTGGCAGTGAGTGGGTTTGTGAGTTCATTCTTTAAGTTAAATGGTAATTATGATGATTTGCGAGGAAAGTATTCTCCAATATATTTCCATGATCATATTTTTGTCTATTCAATACGATACCCAGTTGTTTCAGTATTATTAGCCTATTACGAAAATAATGTTTTGTGAGTGATGCAAATGCAAAATCCAGATGTGATTTAGCTCTGGTTTTTGTTAAATCAAGGTTAAACTTAAATGCATTCTATTCTGCTGCTCTACTATTATTAACAAAATACGACATGCGGCTAGAAAACACCCAAATAATCATCTCAGATTTTAATGACAATTATGTGGTTTAGGTAATGTCTTTGTTGTATTTTTTTTTATTACTGTCGCAAACTTTCTTTCCTTCTTTTACTTGAATTGTTTAGTGTTGGATAAGTTGGGTTGAAATTAACAATATTTTTTTGTTCCAGTAACCTACACTTGTGATTGCATTTTATGAAACTCGGTTTCATTTTTATGACTTGTTCGACTGACATAAAATGACAGTCATTACCATGTTTTATACCTCCTTTGTATTTCTTGCCATGTAGCATTCGTGGTTTGCAAATATTAAGGTTTTAAACTGCCAATTGTTTTTATTACGATGAGGTGCGGTCTGCAAACTTAGGGACTATAAGTATTCCTCCCTTCCTTTATTACTTGTCCGTATAATAATTGTGTTTCTTTTTATGCGTCTAAAATTTGGTTATATGAAAAGATTTCGTGTGTATCATTCATGTCATAACGGCAAGTTGTGTATTCAGTAGCAAAATTTTGCTTTGTTCAAATCAAAAATAAGGAAATAATTTTGTTAGTCAAGTTAGAATTACATACATACTTCATGCTCCTACGCTATGTTAGTACAATGTACAGGTCAAACCAATTGTTGTACCTGGGGATAATAATTAGCTGTCTTCATAAATAACTGAGAAATCACCTCATCTCTAGGTTGGGTTATTATGATTTGGTTCAGAGCATACCAGAAGAAGAACTCAGGTCCACTTCATACACAATCATAAAATAGTACTTATATACTTGTACTTGGGGTGAAGAGATGGCTGACCAGTTTTGTACTTTTTGTTGTATCTTGATTTGTACAACAAAAAATAAAAATTACCAACATAGCAATGAATGTCAGGGTCAAACCAACGATTCCAAAGTTGAATTAAATCGTGAACGAGACGAAAACGAGTTAGTGTTACCCATATGTAAACTTTTTTATACGTAGACAACGATATGATAATATACAATAACAAGCATGTAAAGCAATAAAATGAATAAAAAATACGATAATTCATGTGATCTTTGGGTAGAACACATACATACCAATCAAAAAGGATCACGAGGATTTTATTCTATGTATGAATCTTTATGAGATGAAATGAAATTGAAAGCTTTTTTATCAAATTACTTAAACTACAGGGTTGATAAGATTTTGAAATATGATAAGAAGGTTAATTAGTGGATTTCTAAGATTTTGTCCGCTTATTACTCTTGCGAAATTCCAGTTCTTAGTAATCCAAATTCCTATATAACCTACATTTTGCGTAATTATCTTGTAGACATGTTATAAAAACAGTTTAGCATATCTAAACCTGGAGTGGACCGACCTAATTAAAATGCAGAGTGAGTTTTGTTATGTAATAAGACGATTCAATTTTTCATGCATACTGAAATCAGCGTGAATGGTCATGTATTCTCATAAGAATGCCAGATACAGATGATGAGTATAAATTCAACAAAGTTACTCTCGTGTTCTGCTCAGGATATTATAACGCGTGTATGACGAAGTGGGCTATATTATTATCATTATTACGAATGGAACAGACAGAGGTGATTGAAGCCATTGTTTGCAAAAAGTGACAAAAAACGGCTAGTGAAGAACACCTTGGGCAGATGATATGAGAAGGTGAGGAAGGTTGGCAGAATCCAAATCAAAAACAGGTCGTTGCATAGGAGAAGTTGAATTCATGAGTACAAGGCGAATACAAGCGTTGAATTTTTACAATGTATATAACGCCAAGTTAACTTCAACTCTTTTATAAGAAAAAGAATGGATGAGAGGATTTTGTGCTAGTTAAGATTCTCTTTTACACATCCTATACTACCTTTCCTCCCTCTGATACTCTGATCTAATAACTATAATCTCGAGATTAAAATGTTAGAATCTTCATTGGCAAAAATGAAGATTTATTTATTCCAAATTGTGTAAAATTTTGAAGCTCTGGTGCTTGCTAAGCCTACATTTTAATGCTAATTTACTTTGAGATTTTGTCCAGAACAAAAATCAGAAAGCTTTTAGTTGGGGTTCATTCTTTTCTTCCGAATGGTTTTGTTCATGTTTTTGGGAGTGGAATGTTGTGTTGAATCTTCTTCTTTATTGGAGATGGTCTGTTTAGTATTCAAGAACAGGATAATCCAACCTGGAATATGGCCATGGAAGAATTAAAGCATATACATACAATGGGCACCAAATTCTTACCTACCAACACACTTTTTCTAGTTCCAGTCAGCACAAAAAATATGCACCATTTTCTAATTAAAGAATTTGATTGTAACTCTTTTCTTTTTATACATTTGTCAAGAATCAAAGATATTGTTTACCAAACTTTTATGTAAGAGCATTTTGTAGATGTTTTGAAGTTAGAAAGTACATTTCCTTTATGTAAAATTCATCACGCAACAAAAAATAGGTTTGAAGCCAGAAAAAATATGCGATTCAAAGAAGTGTTTTTGTATTCTGTTCTATTTTGCTAGTAGGCCATGACTGTCAATCGTGCTATTTTTAATTGTAAATCGAATGCCTTGCATTTATTTTGTTAGCACCTGATACTACGTTCAAGTTTTTTTGGCAATACGCTAATGACGTTATGTAACATGTTGTTTTCATTGACGCGTCGCAAACTTGAACCTAATGTATATTATGAGATGGGACATCTTTTATCGGATGCTCGTTTTGCTGGTTTTCGAGTGAACAAATGTTAGAAAACATCGAACATGCATTAGTACAAAACTTTGCTCGTAAATTGTGATTCAATTGAAAGATTGTGGACCATGGAAAATGACTGAAAAATGGTGATGTGACTACCAGACAGGATATGTACTTAGATAATTACGCAATCAAACTTGTAAGACTGGATTATACTGACTGCCTTTGTGTGACAAACTAGTGATTAGTACTTGTTACTCATTAATATAAAAATATGTACTGGTCATTTAAGGTGGAGTTTTATGAAGTGATTGTATTATCATATTACAAATTCGATGTGTTTTAATTAATTAAACAGGTGGTACAAGCAGTCGTAATTCTCGCCCACTTCCATGCCCTATCGTCCTTCATCCATGGGTGTGGCATCACTCCAGAGATTGATTTTGATAAAGGACACTCTTACATGGACCCTGGAAATTTTAACTCGATTCGGACTGTTTCTGAAGCCTTGCATCGTTCCTGTCATGAGATGAGCGAGGCTAATGAAAAACAACAATCAACTGATAACAACTCTTCACCTTCCGTCTCTTTCGCCATGGATCAAGCAGACCAACCAACCCCCTATTTTGGCTCCAGAATACTTCCCAACCCCACAGAAAGGGGGAAACAAACAAAATCGATTCTGAAGAAGACTGAAGTGGGCTCATCCACGCCGACTGCCAATAATAACTCCAATACAAATAGTAATACTAGCCTTAGTTCCAATGCTGCGACTGCAAATAACCTACTCAAAGATGCTACTCACCATACCAATTCACTTCTCGCCAACTCCCCTCCAAGACAGAAGGGGATTGGTTGCAGTGTCTCTGAAGTGGAGATTATCATGGTGAGTAAAAAAATCGGCTATATGTATTTTCTGCAATATGAAACGACACGACGTGGGAATAAATTAAGATGCTAAAAATGCAAAACTTCCAAATAAAGTCTTACTATTTACATATGCATTATGTGCATTGAAATAATTCATTATTTTATGGATTTCAGGCCACCATGAAGAATCTCTCTGAAACCAGTCCCATCGAAGAGTGAGTTTGCATATTTTTTTATTTATGAAAGTCTCGAGTCGCAATAATTTATTGTTTTATGTAATGACTTGACTATATACAAATGATAATAATGTGTCTTCCTTCCTTAAATGTAGCCCTGAAGAGCGCAAAAAACGGTTCGAAAATGTGGCGTCGTCTGATGATAGTCATGAGAAGGAAAACTTGTTGAGCCACAGCTTGGTTAAGAACACATCCAGCATTCCACCAGAAATATCACCCTTCGTAGAGGACCCAGACTTTATCTATGAGGACTTTGCGAAACGGGGACAAGTCTCTGAAATGCATACTTTCCGAATCCAGGTACAATTTCAGTTATTTAAAAAAACCTTCGTTTTCTCATCCGAGACTAATTTAGTTTCAATTTCAACGAACAACCTATTCCATGTTTTGGCTTCTGTTTGCATACGCATAATGCACCATTATCTCTGCACTATTAGACATAGTTTACCATCTTATTTATAGGTGAAGCCGTTTAATGCTGAGGAGTTAACACACTGATTAATTGTCTTTTTACATAATGTAAGATTTTTTATACATGGCATATTTATGTCTTGAGATGTAAGGACCCGATCATTCGGGATTTCTCATTGTAATAAATATTATTATTATTATAGCATGCACTTTTTAGCAATCGCTTGGGTGGAGGTAAAATCTGGCAGATGGTTTATTACTATGTGATCCTCGTCAAGTTTTATTAGAGTTTTGTTATTGTAATCCAATCCAGTAAATGTAATCGTAGCAGTAATGCAATGTAATGCATAATCAAGAGTGAATTAACCTTGGAGTTGTTTTGCTCTTCCCTGCCTGGCTTGGTTGATAAGTTGTTGTTGGTTGTTATTTATGCCACCATAATATCAAGCAATGCACAGTGTAGTTTTTGTACAGTGAATGATGTGGAACTGATTCATTTTATCCTTTTTTAATGTTTTTATTTTGCATTTTGCCAACCACAAGTGAATATATCCGTAAAGTAAAAAGCATGGTTGATTGATATTTCTTGCAACATATGTACCACAAATCCCATTGATATTATCTTGAAAGCTCACTCATAAAAACAGATGGAATAAAAGATCTCAAGTTGAATTTGAAGTGTAATGTCATCATGGTACGATGTTGTTTGTATGCATATGCATAATATGCTGTAAAACTTGGAAATATGACTGAGCAGTTATATAATAAATTTTGTTTCTGTATATAACAAGAATTGTGATTGCTGTATTGCAGTCTGTTGATGATGCCATTCAATATCAAGCAACAAAAACTTGAAACATGAGTAAGAACAGCCGTCGTACAGATTATTTGTGAGAGGTCGTCTTGTCTTGGCTGGGGTCTGGCTGGACTGATTTATGCAACTCAACGATTTACATTTGACAATTCTTGCAATAAGCAAGCGTGGACCAATTTTAATGAGATCATATTATATTCTGTGCAATAAATGTGCTTTAATTTGCATTACCCATGAGTTGGGACAGAGTAAATCATATCCGAAGCATCTTTCGAAATTCATATTGATTTAACATTAGAAGTAAATGGCTGCATGCATGTATATGTATTTAATGCAATGCACATAACTCGTAGGTAGGTAGATATCAACTCAAGGATCCTCCATCTCAAGTGTTTTGAAATACGAAATGAATATTAATAAGAGGAAGCGAATTTTGTGTCTTGCGAATCTCCTTCGTTATACATTCGAGTGATGTTCTCGTGGAATGGAAATGGAATGTTTTTGGTTGAAAACAGTTCGTGATGGAAATGATGATGTTTTGTAATACATATTGATTATTTATTTACAGGACTATTCATGGGAGGAACATGGATTTTCTTTGGTGAACCGTCTGTACAATGAGGTGGGTGTGTATTTGGACGAAAAATTTAAGGTGACCCAAGGGATGACCTATTACACTATGGGTGGAAGGGCTCATGTCGATACTACCAAGTTTCGAACTGCGGTTTGGAACTACATCCAATGTTTATATGGGATAAGGTATGAATTTAAAATGAGTTTTAAATCGCATTATGGTATGGCTATGGTCCAGATTATTACCACATCTATTTACTACATACTTCGAACCACTAAATTGTTGACGATGTTTCAAAAATAAGTTCAATGTGCTCTCATTCCTAGATGTGAAACTATGCATGCTAACTTAAATATGAGGGAAGGTTATGACGTTATGAGAGCAAAAAGTATTTGGACTAGTAAAGCTAGCGTGTTTTATATTTTTTTACAAGCAACATTAATATGACTAAAGTGTACAAGTTTGATTATTTCGGCTGTGGGAAAAACATGGCTGTTTTGCACATTTAATGGGTGTTGTTTTTGTATTAAACTAAAAGTCCGACTGTTTCCTACTTTTCGACATCTGCAGGGCGAGTAAATCATGAATACTTGGCTTTTCTCCTGCATGCACTTTGTCAATGTAGAAGAATCGCAGACACGTGTGAAATAAATATTTTAAACAGTTTCACCAAACTAACCCGCAACTGAACTGGTATCTCCGATTTTTTCTCATTCATAAAAGTCTTGTTCCTCTGTCGAAATTTCTGGCACCAACACGGAATGGATTTTTCTGAAAATTGTGCCAAGTTCTCAGAATCAATATTCGACACGCTACTACTAAGGCTCCAGTTAGCTGAATGAAATTATAAATAAATAAATCAAACTTAACGATGCATCACTTTTTTTAGTAAGGGAGGTTAAAGATCATTTATTTGGAGTCATAAGGTTGTTCACATCTTCTAGCTCAATAAGCCAAGAAGGAGGATGTTGTGGTGTGTATGCAGCATATTTCATGATGACAATCACGGCATGGTATTATGTAAATTGTTGTTGAAGATGCGAAAGACGCGAACTAGTTAAAGGATTCTGTTTAAGATTACATACTATGTATTCCTCTCTCTCTCTCTCTTAAAGAATAAAAGAACTGATCGCTAAATTAGATTGTATATATGTTTTGCAGGCATGATGACTACGACTATGGTGAAGTCAATCAGTTGTTGGAACGGCCCCTGAAATCCTACATCAAGACCGTTTGCTGTTACCCAGAGCGCATTACAAAAGCTGATTATGATAATGTGATGAAAGAGTTCAAACATTCAGAAAAGGTAAGACCAGTCCCGAACGGTAATTGTATAACAAAAATTCGAAGTAATAATAATAATAATAGGTAGTGATAATTTTAACTTCGTTATCATTTCAAAATTTGATTTTTTAAAATGATGATTAGTATGTACCAATATTTTTTCTAGAGAAAGTTGTACTTTCTTGAGGATGCATTATGCTTTCAAGGTTTACAAAACAGGAAGAGTTTATTTTGACGGAGAAAATGACATGATTTGTATGCACTCACTCGAACTCCGAGCTCCTTTGAATGTTATTAAATATTCAAAAACTTTATGCACCCCAGCAAACTGATGTATTGATAGTTTGATTGATTCTATAAATATCTGACATTTTGTTTATATTTTTTCAGGTGCACGTCAATCTTATGATAATGGAAGCCAAGGTATGTTCGGTTACACGTATAAGGAAATTATATAGTGATTTCGGAAATACATTGTCTTTTATTCTTTTCAGATCCAGGCCGAGTTGCTCTACGCTCTTAGAACCATTATGAGATTCCTCATTTAAACATGGTCTTCTACCTATCAAGTATATTGATTGGATGATTGCAATTTGCTGCCGTTAATTATCGGGCATGTAATATCCATCCTGAAAAAGTATCATCGTACAGCCTAATTTTGTTGAATTTCCATAATTGTGGATCTAATAGAGTTATTGATGTACATACACCATTCTAATTTAGGTATTGCATGGTAGTTTCAAGTATTGTATTCTAAGAGGATGTATTTATATTCTACGTTGGTTGGTGTATGTTTTAGCAAGGCTTGTTTCGATTTTCGCTAATGAAGGTCCATTGCTTATTTGCTAAACAAACGGGATTTTTGAAAGTAAGGATTGTTTAAAACACTTGATTTAAATATAACCTGATTTAAACATTACGTGGAATAATTGTCACTACGAAATGCTGAGCCACTCGGCTATTTATATTCAAATACCTTGTAGAATATTGATTTTGCTGTACTGTTACTGAATTGATTGATCGAGCTTTGGTCCGTATAGTAATCCCAGCAAGTTTCCTTTCGATTATGATTCTAGGGGTAAAGTACTCAACCAAATTGGTTAATTAAATCATTAATATTTTATTATACAACATTTCTCATTCAATAATATCTTTGCTTAGATTTCATTTTTTTCTTTTTATTATTTGATCTCAACTCATTTATTCATCTGTTAATAATTAAGTAATTAATTACTTTAAATACATAAGCAGCCATCACGATTCGTGATTGGTGAAACAGCACACATCCAAATAGTTCATGAATGCTTTTGAAAAAAGCTTTCCGAAGTGTAAATGCCCTACCCACCCATTTTTCTAACTAATAACAATTCAATTCTAATCGCGTTCTAACTTTAAGTTTTTTGTTACCTACAGTTTTAATCATGCAAGCTCTCCGAATTCTTTACAGATACATCAATATACGTTGTTGATCTTGATTTATTAGTTACAAGTTATAAATAATACGACTGAGACTATATGATAAGTGTAACAATGATGAACTCTAATACATTTAAACCAACCTAACCCCAAAATGCATTTCTTTTAACAGGAAGCCAGTAAGTAGTCCCATGTTATCTTTGGAAAATTGCCTAGTACTACAAATTGTCCTCGATTTCAACAATCAATAGTCCAAGTCTTACAACAAAACACTGAACAATTAACTACATTCTGTGTTACTGTACTGTTTATAAAATAAGGTTTGTATTCGTAAATATAGCTTATGATTATCTCATTTATAGTAAATGATAAAGGTTAAGGTATGGTCATGTATTTGACGAAAAAATGTGCATTGTTGTATGCATTGACATTGTCGTGAAAGGACAAAGAAAAGCTGGGACGATGTCTACATATGTAAATTATTGAAATTTGTCAAGATTGTTGGATAGTAATGGAAAGTTGATGGAGTTGGATTTGGATTAGAAGCTGAGTTATCTGTGAATACATTTTCTGATTGGCTGATGAATTAATGATCGAAGGGAGCCACAAAAGCTCTCTTATTAGTTATATCATGATACAAAATTTTAAAAAGAGCTTTTCTAGCTTACGCATACATTATTCCTGTTGGTGGACCTAAAACCGGTCATTTAATCTCAGCCCAGAAATAGAAATCATTCTAAAAATAATGCTTGTGTTTGAATTATCACACGATGGAATGGTGTTTAATATGAAAAGAAACGTCAAGGCTTGAAAGGTTTGCTGAATGTTCAATTCTGAAATAATACAAATTACAAATAAATGAAATTAGTAAGAAAGTGAGTCAGGAGGTGATATGATAGATGTATAATAATAATCATCATTTATGTTAGCCAAGTTTTCTGGTAAGTACGTACCTAGGTTTTGGCGATATGATTAAAGATGAACAAAGAAACGAAAGTGATATATAAACAGTTTACATTTTAGTTGGATAAATCAAAGTCCAAAAAAATCAAGTCTTGTCCCATGTGGTTTATTGGTTATAAGGTAACTAATAATAGGAGGATTGTGTCGAATTTGTTGTTTTTCGACATGGCTTAAAGTCCAAATCCAATGATGATGTAGTAAAGTCGAGTATAAATAAGTTCAAGTAGTTAATCAATAAATTATACAAGTACTGACTGTCGAAGCGTCATTTAAGATTCACATTGTTGGAAAAAGCTAATCTCTCATTTTTCCTTTTGTCGAATCAACGCTGTGTCGTCTTCTGATATCTGCATAATATGTGCATTTTTTAGAAAATTTATATAAGATTTTGAGATGAAGATACTTTATTGCTATATTTCAATTGTGAATTAATGTACCTTCATGAATCATATTTACGTAAATATGGTTAATCTTTTGAATTGAGAATTTATTGGTTTGAAAGTTTGTGATAAGATTGTTCATTTGAAAAATGTCTTGAAAATTTTGAAATCACGGAAAACACGGTTATTATGCCATGATACAAATATGATCGATTGATATCCTCGATAATTTATGTATTACACAAAAAAACTCGTTAATTAATAAGCTCGTTATGAAATTGAGAAAACTGATGAAAATTGCAGTGTTGCATTGTATTTGAAATCAAATGAGGATTGTTCATAATAATATGTAGAAAAGTTGTCATTAAGGATTGTTAAATAAAGAATTGAATTGTGAAAGGAGTTTGAGGATTTTTATTGGTTTTTCAAAATAGTCTACTTCTAAATTCAGCATTATCTGATTGTGATTTGACTGGACGTTACTATAATATCCGATTATATTATATGGTGGAAGTATTATTTCCAAACAATTTTCCCATAATGAAGCGGAACCCACTATTTTCATGAATCCACAAAAATACACGCATAATTCTATTCAATATGATACTGAAAATGGATACATCATCCCAGCAAGTACGGGACAGCTCCCTATTGACACGGGTCAAGGCATTTTCATTATTATTTTGCATAGTAATCCTGCTATTCCTGAAATTCGGCCGACTAGTATTGTTTCCTACCTCCGGTCCGATCCAAGCATCCACTACCCAATATACAAGTGTACACCCAAGTAACACAATTAGAACAAAGCATGTCATGGTCCAAAAGTCAGATGCTGTAGGAATATACATATCTGATGTTGAGAATCGTCTTGGATTTCGACTGACCTCCGATGTCGAATGTGTCGAGTCTAGTTTTGCTGAAAAGACTGGAGAATCCCGTTCAAATAATTGTACATCATTTAACTCCTGAAACAAAACATTTCTGCTGGGAAGTCTTGAAGGGGGGACGGGGGCAGATATTGGTTGGTGTGCTGTATCTGAACATTGAGGCAAACGGGATGACGACCGTTTCATAACTACGCTTTCCACAACACGATGGAACACATCTCCTACATCTGCATCGAATTGGAGAGGTATTGGTATGCCATCGATGAGTTGTGCCATTTTATTCCAGGACGACTTTAGTGGACTGTAGTGATGGACAAACAAATTCAGTATTATTCCATTATCAGTGGAATGTAGACCTTTAGCTTCGGTCCCACTTTCATTTGTTAAAAACAGCGACTTACGATGGATCCCACTGATAGTTCCCAAATCTTCGCAAAGTGGTCAATTCTCTTCCATGACGTAATCTGTACTTGAAATGAAAGCTATCTGGGTAGTCTGCTGGTGATATAGATTCTAAAAGTCTGACATCTCCATCACATGGTGGCTACGACACGATTATAATTCAAGATGAAAGCATGCAATTTATGAAAATGAATAAGCAAAACCACCTGCTTACCAAAAATGAAAAGCGAATTAAAACCACATCCCCATCCAGATCATCGAAATTCAGCAACGTCATTCGTTCACAGTTTGGAGTGTCCAATCGTTTCACAGTCCCCATTGCTATCAGTATGTCATTATGACGAAGTGTTCCTTTCAAAACGTCCGCAAGACTTCCCCCACAAACCAAAGTCAATGGTGTGCACCTGCATGAAAATGAAGAACCCCATGATTTCAAGTATTTTCTTCAAAGATATATATGACACACCTTTGAGTCATGTATCCGTTACAAAGTGTAAACTCTGATGCTATTATGGCGTGAGTGGACAAGCTGTTTAAAGGTTGAGAATATCCTTCTTCCAAGTCGATGCGAGTCTACATGAATTGAATTGAATAATCAAGCACTTTTACATGACAAATGTTTTTTGGTCTTACCACGACATAGTTTGAAGAAGGTTCGACAAGCGAATCAAGCTTCATTTCAAAGGTTTTAAATCCAGATTCTATTATATTCCAAAAATCGTTTGCGGTTGCAGAACTTGTATCAATTCCATGACACATTGACTTTAAAAACTTAATTCTTTGGAGGACATTAGGTTCCCACATGGTATACAGAACCCAATTGTTACACCATTTCCCCCAGGAGAAACCCCTTTCTTGGGTGAGATATTCAGAAATCAAATTATATTCCATTCTAGAATCAAATCAAGCCCAACTACAAACTGACAGGTTCACTATCGAGCCTGTCTCCTGCCTACCAATTTCCTGTCTATTGTACAGATTTGAAGCAATATGCATGAAGGTAAACCATGGTCTAGACCGTGGGTAAACAAACTATATACGGCCGACTAGTTCTTTCTAATCTAACCAAATCAAATTAAGACGCAAATGCAGACACGATTAGCTTTTCAATGTAAGAAACATTCCTTGCAGCTTTATTTCTGATGTTGTTAAAACAGGTCCACAGAGGAAAATAATATAATATCTAGTATATTAACGGTTGCTCTTCGCCACACGTTCCAGCTCATCCTTTTTCTTGATGGCGTATGAGTTTGATGAGCCCTATCAAATAATAAAGATATTGTTGTAACACATATACGACAGACAATCCATAATCTCATAATTATCTCCTTCCTACCTTAGCAGCATTGATCAATTCATCAGCCAAGCACTCGGCAATCGTCTTGATGTTCCTAAACGCAGCTTCCCGAGCTCCCGTACAGAGCAACCAGATAGCCTATAAAACGCCCCAATAAATGAATTAGCTTCATTCTAACCCAAAACACAAATAATTATATTCATTAATAAATTACCTGGTTAACTCTCCTCAATGGAGACACATCAACAGCTTGCCTCCTTACCGTACCAGCACGTCCAATACGGGTCGAATCTTCTCGTGGTCCTCCATTGATGATGGCATTCACAAGAACTTGCAGAGGATTCTATAAAAAAAATACAACATCACTCCATCAAACATTCACATCTAATGCATCTTTCTATTTATCCCAAATCTTGACCCACACCCACCTCTCCAGTAAGAAGATGGATGATCTCAAAAGCATGTTTAACAATGCGAACAGTCATCAACTTTTTCCCACTGTTTCGTCCATGCATCATAAGCGAATTTGTAAGTCGCTCAACAATTGGACATTGCGCTTTTCGGAATCGTTTAGCCGCATATCGTCCGGCCGAATGGGGCAAGTATTTGGCATACTTTTCCTTCACGGCAATGTAATCCTAAAAATTACACATTTTTTACACATTTTTAATATTTAAACAAACTATTCAAAAGTCTTACCTGAAGTGACATGTCTGAAACTTGGACATCATCACAAGACCACTTATTAAACAACTTTATCTCTGGTAGTTCCGCTGGTGCAGGAGCATACGCGATTTGTTGATGGGGCTCAGATGCCACCATTCCAGGTTCGTCTCCCCAGTTCTCGTCCATCCTTGGGAGTGGTCAAATTCTCAAATTAGGAAATTTCCTCTTTTTTTGAAAGAAAATGTGGTGAGGTGAATGATGAACGGTGGATGAAAGATGCGGCATGGACTAAATTGGAGGAGGGCGGTAGTGGTGGTAGTATGGTGGTGGATGAAAGTCTCACTTCTCACACTAGTCTCAACTTCCTCCATTTCATGTAAAACTTGTAAAAGGTATTTTCTTGGTTTTGCATGATTTTTGTAAACTTTTAGAATTAGTTTTTAGTAGTTGGTTGGGGATGAGAGAAAAATGGGAATTCAAGTTTCCATGCATGGGAAGAAGTTTAGTCTGACGATTTAGTTTAGCGAATAGTTGATGTTGGCCCCAAGTACAGGAATAGAACAGACATGATATGATTTCTTGACAATGTAATGTCGTGATGAGGGGGGATGATTTTTGTGTCTACTTTTGTCATCAAAATTGTTTGTAAAGAAGAAAAATAATGCCCAGAAAATCCAGTGTTGAAAGGAGGAGGAAATCTTCTAAAGGGAGCAAAAGTTTAGATGAAGGTGTGAAGAAGAATTCAATTTCTAAAAATGTTCCACCAGTTTCTGAGAATGTACGGGGGTCCGGGCAGGGGCAGAGGAACTCTGAAGACACTGCTACGGACAACAAAAGGACATCAGGGCCACAAGGGGAAGAAAATGACACCAAAAAAGCATCTGAGGATACAGCATCCACATCTTTACCACCACAACCACTCAGGACTTCGCAGGACCCACCCACAGCCCCTACT